>OMPJ01017609.1:8796-61569 GCA_900312935.1 Carapus acus
ACTTTACTATAAATAAATAAATAAATAAATAATAAATAAATAAATAGATAGATAGATAGATAAATAAATAATTTAGATAAATAAACATACATTTCTATAGATAATAATTATTCATATCCATAAACATATGTATATATTCTGTCTGTATATACAGTATGTCTTCTGTGTATAGATTGTTTTTTCTTCTCTTCTTTTTTCATGTTTTGTTCACTTTTATAAATTTAATAAAAAACATACCTTTTGTGCTGGACCAGCACCTTAATTTCATTGCATAATGTAAATTGCTGTAATGACAATAAAAGATTCTTGATTCCCGATTTATCCCTAAACTGCTCCACTTAAGCTGTTGCTCAGATATGCTGGCTTGAATTAGAATGTTTACTGTTGAAGGTTATTTTACCTTTGGATGCACAACCTACCAGTACTTACACTTTAACACGAGTGGGATCATTTTTTACCCCACTTAAAATTCTCAAAATATTGAGAATTTTCCCAAAATTAATAAAGACATGATTTAAGAAAAATATTGTCTCATGTCACAAACATGTTTAATGATAAATATCTGGAATACGAATATATGAAAAAAAAAATTGTAAAGATTTTGAAGAGTAACAACCCCTGGGATCAAATTTTACCCCATTTGAAATTCTCAAAATATTGTAAATTTTCTCAAAATGAATAAAAACATAAATTTAAAAAAAATATTGTTTCATGTCACAAACATGTTTAATGAGGAATAACTGGAATATGAATATACTACAAATTTTCCTTGTAGAGATTATGAAGAATAACAACCCCTGGGCTCATTTCTGACTCCAGGTGTGCATCTAAGGGTTAATTTGATCATTAAGAATCAACCAATGACATCTTTGGAGCTGGTGAACGACAGTTCCAGCAGGATGACATCACTTATACGGGATGAAATCATCATGCGTGACTATTAAAGCAGGCCCCTGTAAGAGCCTCACACTTTTTGGGATGAACAACCAAACATTTAATAACCTAAACGCCGGCATTTACGCCTCACTGGACAGCAACACAAAGGATTTTCAGAAGAGGCTCATGAGGGAAACACACTTCCCAGATGTGACCGATTGCACCAAATACGATGATGCGGCCCTTCCAAACCGAGTCCATGTGCTTAAAACTAAGTTCTTAAAGTCCTTTAAAAAGACTGAGGATGACAGGTTGAATATGGAGTACCAGAGAATGAAAGAGAAGATGGAGGAGGAGATCCAGCGCACGGCCCGGCTGGTGATGGAGAACAACACCCTGAGGCAGCAGGCCAACGACCTGAGGAAGAAACCTCCCAAGCTGCGGGTGTGCACGGTCATTCAGAACGAGCCCGACATGACCTTCCAGGAGATGAACGCCGAGCTGAAGGCCATGCATCAGCAGAACATCTACTTGGTGCAGCAGGTGGAGGACCTCAGCGTGAAGCTGATGGAGGCCAGATCCAGGGCTCAGCTGCGAAAGAGCAACCGCGGCGAAGCCAATATGAACGTCCACGAACTGGACGAGAAGAAAGCCCTCAAGCAACAGGTGGACGACCTCACCAAGAGACTTCGAGAGGCAAAATCGAGGGAACAGAAGCACAAAGCTGCTCAGAGTGAATCCAACCTAAACGTGCGCAGGCTGAGCAGCAGGCTGCAGGCCGAGCAGGAGACCAACCGCGTCCTCAGGCAGCAGAATGAGGACCTCCGCAGGAAGTTTATGGAAGTTACCTCCACGGCTCAGCAGTGCCTGGACATCCACGATCAGGCAGATTTGTGTCTCCAGGAGATGTCCACTGTGTTCAGGGCGGAGGAGGACGTGTGTTCCCCGGGACAGCTGGAGGACGACGTGACCAGCGAGCAGTCGGACGAGACCATGGACCTCGTCAGCATTTGTGAGGACAGTGAAGAGGGATCGGAATTTCTAATGCTGGTTAAGTTTTTTCTGATAGTGATAGCATTTTTAACCTTTATTTTCACAAATCGTAGCTACTTTACATGGTAATTAAACTCCATATTGAAGTAAAGCACATTGCATTGCATTAGGTTTTTGTTTAATGGGGAAAGATCATGGGGATGATTGAGGTATCATTAGGTCTAAATTCTGACATCCTGGTCCTGAACAGACATTGGTGAATTGCAGTACACAAAGACAGATGATGCATAACACTAAAACTGCAAATAACAAACCTGTGGATAGTGAGGAAGGATGCAGGTCCATTAAGTTGCGGCTTCAGAGAATGAGGGTGGGGGACTTTGCTTTTCATTAAAGGGGATGTAGAGAGTCAGGAGACAAGCAACTTCTGCAACATGGACAGTCTTTGATGAAAGAAAGAGGGAGCAGCCATTGGGTGTGTTTCAGGCCGGGGAAAAAAGTCAGAAGACACAGCTGAATGTCAGAAGAAAGGACCTACAACGGGTGGCGGAATGGGTGTTGCTACCCAGGCCAACAGGGGAAGGGACAAGTGGAGACAGGGGGGAAGTGAGCTGAGAGAAGAAGGTGAGGCAGGATATTCATTTCACAAGAGATGTCCGATAATATTGGCCCACCGATATTAGCGTAAAAATGTAATATTGGTATCGGATTTTTTTGCTTTAAAACCGATAAAATGAAAACCGATAAAAATACAATAATGCTTGCGTTACACTGAAATAGTGCCTATGCGCTCCTGAAGCGTTTACCGCTTGAGAGTTGGACAATATCGGCATATCGGATATCAGCAAAAAAGCCAATATCGGACATCCCTACATTTCACTTCAAAAGATTGTGATAATTTGACGAATTTCAGCAAAGAGTCTAATCAGCCTTTGACGTTCATAGCTTGACCAGGGGTCACCAACCTTGGCAAGGCATTTACACTCCAGAGCTCTGATCTTAAATAGGGATGTCCGATATTGGCTTTTTTGCCGATATGCCGATATTGTCCAACTCTCAATTTACCGATACCGATAACAGCCGATACTGATATGTGCGCCGGTAAACGCTTCAGGAGCGCATAGGCACTATTTCAGCGTAATGCAAGCATTATTGTATTTTTGTCGGTTTTTATTTCATCGGTTTTATAGCAAAAAAATCCGATACCGATGTTACATTTTTATGCTGATATCGGATATCTCTAATCTAATGAAATCTCTAATCTTAAATGATTCTGAGATACAGACCTTTGAGAAGAAAGTTGGACAATCAGCCGGGCACAGTTGGAAGATGGTGGTTCTGTCAAAAAGGCAGGAAACTGAGCAGGAGCAGCTGGAAGACATGAAGTTATTCTTATTTGAAATATTATCTGATTGTCACCAGTTGCTTCACACTAACAACATTCTCAGTTTGCATGAAGATAGATGAGCTGAAAATGCGAATAGATTTTGATTGTTATGATGAAAACGAGAAATACATAGGACATATAAGTGGTCAATTCATAAGATTATTGCGACATTTTATTAAGTCATAACTTGTCATAATGCGAGATTTGTGAAGATATACAGTAGCTGCGAATAGGTCCCGTCTCCACACTTGGGAATGACAACGGGTACGGCCTGCATCCTCCGTACGCTAGGGGGCGATAGTACAACTTTTGTTTGGGTGATAACAACGTCACATAGAAGAAGAAGAAAATCATGCCTTTCCTGTGAGAACGACTTTATTCATACAAACATTACGGATTTTATTTTCAGGTACGTGTAACCTAATCAAATAAACTACATTTCGCTGGGATAGATCGTAAATCATACTTGTGTTGTATTTATTTGACCACAATTAGAGACGTCAGGCAACTTAATTGTCAAAGATCTCACTATTAGCCATTGGCACCTCTAGATACTTCACCATCGAACTCCTTATTCACTGCAGATTGCAGATTAATTTACCAAAACATGTAGCAAGACCTAAAGGCTAATCTAAAACCAATCCTGGTGGAGGCCTTGAAAATCTGAAATTGAAGGTTCCACAGATACTTCATAATGACACATGTTGACGATTTGTTTAGGTTTTACAACGCTCTCCACAAGGTGAAAAGATGAGCACCCAAGTAAGACTTTTATGTAAAATCTCATCATTAGAATTTGTTGTTTTTCAATGTGGGATTTCACCGAATAATACTGTGCTCCACTCTTATTTTAGTACAGCATCCTTTTCAAGCAGGAGCACGGTGAGTCTGCACGTCTTATTCTCAAGATGTGAAAGTGGCAGAATTCATAAAAATGGGCAGTGCAAATAGCTAAAGTAACAACAACGATTTCAAGTAAAGACATGAGTGTGCACATCTGTAAGTTCAGGTGTAATGGCTGTGTGTGTGTGTGTGTGTGTGTGTGTGTGATACCCTGTGAGTATTCAGATTTGTGTATTTCATTTGAACGCAATTGGCACTGCAACTCTCTTGAACATGTAGTTGAAGCAGCGGCACAGAAATACAAGATGTTAAAATTGTTCATATCTTTGAAAAAGCACACGATGATGCAATCTGGACGGCAGCGTGGGGTAAAAGTGGAGCAGACGGTACTGAGACCATTGTCACTGGCTCATTGGACGACTTGGTGAAAGTCTGGAAGTGGTGAGTGTGTCGGGCGTGACTATAAAAGATGTCAGTGGTTGTATTTTACTACAACGGTGCCATTGCTTTGGTGTGTTTTACAGATATTTCTGTCTCATGTATTGGTACCTGTATAATTGTGGAAGCTAACAATCCTAAATAAGCATGCCCTCACCCAGCCTCTGTCTCTGTAACGACCTGGATCCTGTGGTGACTTGCTGGCACAGGTCAGATGAGAAGCTGGAGCTGCAGTGGACGCTGGAGGGGCACCAGCTGGGCGTGGTGTCCGTGGATATCAGTCAGAACGGGGCCATCGCAGCCTCCAGCTCGCTGGACGCACACATCCGCCTCTGGGACCTCGAGTCTGGCAAGCAGATCAAGTCCATGGATGCAGGACCAGGTGAGACACTCACCATCACATCACACAAAAAACCTGAGAACCTCACAACACAAGCTGCTGATGCTGTAATGCAAATGAGAGCTTGTTGGTTGCTCATAGTGTATGTATCATACCTGAATTTAACGATTACCATATAAAAAAAGATTTTTTTGTCTTCATCGTCCTCATTTCATGTTAATAATGAACATTTGGTGTTGCTACCTCATACTTCTTCTCATACCTACCGAGTTCTAAGTCCTGTCCGCCTCCATGCTCCCTTTCAGTGGATGCGTGGACCGTTGCCTTCTCTCCAGACTCCAAACACATCGCCACAGGGAGCCATCTGGGGAAGGTCAACATCTTTGGAGTGGAGAGTGGGAAGAAGGAGTATTCTCTGGACACCCGAGGCAAATTCATCCTCAGCATCGCTTATGTACGGAGCTCAACCCCTCAAGGCCGTCACATCAGATCACAGCTGCAGTGCTGAAGCTACCCATGAATTTAATTCGCGTCAATGAGAAATCCATGTTTTAGTTTGGATGATATTGTGATGATGTCGCATCTCACATGAACAAGTTGTTGTTGTTGTTTTTCAGAGCCCTGATGGCAAGTATTTGGCCAGCGGGGCCATTGATGGAATCATCAACATCTTCGACATCGCCACTGGGAAACTGCTCCACACGCTTGAAGGTGTGCTCACTTCTCGCCCATTATTTGTACGGGAAATGTTAATAGCGTCATATTGGAGTGTGTGCAGAGTTGTATTTCAGAAACAGTATCAAAAAAGAAAATGGAGTAGAAAAATAAATCCATATTTTTCACCTTTTTTTTGTGCAGAATGAAATTGATGAGTTTTGTTTTCCTCTCACTGTATCCAAATTTCACTCATTGGCGCTTGTCCTTCAAACATTAAACACAAGGCAGGCCTATGAATTTAACCTACTGCGAAGCAACAACGACAAATTAGGCCTGAAAATCTGAAACAGTAACAGATCAAATTTTATTTTAAATTGGTTTATCCACAGTGTGTCTGCTTGTTGTGAGACTTTGTCGTCTTTTTCTTTCTCGCACCCTTCAGGTCACGCCATGCCCATCAGGTCACTCACCTTCTCTCCTGACTCGCAGCTTCTGGTCACGGCATCTGACGACGGCTACATCAAAATATACGACGTGTGAGTTCCGCCACAGCTTGACTTCTGCGATGAACCCTCTTGTTTGCGGCTCTTTAATTCTGGTGCCGTTCTTGCAGGCAACACGCCAACCTGGCCGGCACACTCAGTGGTCATGCATCCTGGGTCCTCAGCGTGGCCTTCTCACCAGACGACACACATTTTGTGTCCAGGTAAAATACCGAAATGACTAAAACAAAGACCTTGACATTCATCTCTGAACCTCACAACGAAGAATATGATGTTGGTATACAAATATTCATAAGTGTAAAACTCTTTTTGTGTGACACACAGCTCATCTGATAAGAGTGTGAAGGTTTGGGACGCCAGCACCAGAGCCTGCGTGAACACTTTCTTTGACCATCAAGACCAGGTGAGCTCACGTTCCTCTGATCCAGGTCTGTCGTAAGATCGAAAAAGAGTCTTTGGTTAAGGAAACGCCAGACTAAATTAGAGTAATAGGCAGTACAGTAATACATAAGCAAACCTTGGTGAAGGTTCTGTCATTGGACATACGTGAAAGCACAATCTTTAAAACCCTTAAATTCTTCTTTTGCCCGACCAGGTTTGGAGTGTGAAGTACAACAGCGTGGGCTCCAAGATCATCTCAGCTGGAGATGACCGTGCCATTCACATCTATGACTGTCCAATGTGAGGGACAACCACAATAACAAACCAACAAAAACAGCGGAACTTTGTACATGATTTGGGGCAGGCAGGCCAAGTCATTTGTAAATGTTGGGCAGTTTTCACTGGTGTACTGGGCCAGTTTTTGACAGTTTATTTTCGCAATTTGCTGCATTTTTGTTTATGAACGCATGGTGATGGAAACCATCTTCACACTGTGAAAAATGTAATGTGAAATGTAAAATTTCAAAAAAAAAAAGTAAAATGTAATGAAGTGAGTGCGAAGGGGCATTGTGCTATTGTTGCCAAATTACTTAAGCAACAGACATACACAATGTTTATGATTTGTTGGAACACTTTACTTCATAATCTCCATTCCAGATTATTTGCTCAATCGTTCATTTCCCGAATTGAATTTCATTTGGCGGCAGAACACATATTGATGCTTGTAATTTGATATTCCAGCCTTGATATCTGAGATTTGCCCTCTAAAATGTCACAAATGGTTCTATTCTGACCTCATTGTTTCCTGTCACATTGTCAACAATGTTGATTGATCGCAGCATTTGACCATCCACATCATTTTTTTCCAGGCTATAAATTTTTGTGGATGCATACTCAGGTCAATGTGTCAGTGTAAAGCATCAGTTTGCATTTCTTTGAGTGATTTTCCAGTGTGGAAAAGTGAATTTTCTTTACCTGCTGTGTCACACAGTCTCCATAAATATTCATTTTTTTAATAAATGTTCTACAAAGCTTTGCCAGTACTAATCATGGACACATTTGCCTCCTTCTCAGCAATATTGACAGACATCTAGGGGGTAAAATGGAAGCCCACAATTTTTGCCATATCAAGGAATAGTTAGCAAAATCTATGTAGCACCTGCATCGCCACTGTCCTTTTGGCTTCCTTTGGGGTGCAATCAGATCACCGAGCTGCAGGACCTGAGCATCTGTTTCTGTGGTCAGCCAGTGAACAGTAAATCCAATTCAATGTCCTTGGACAGGCAGTGTGCAGTATATTGGTCTTTGCAGATCATAGCTAGCCAGATAGTTTGAGCTGGTCTTCATCAAGCAGCACAGCCAAAGAAACTCAGATTTTTCGGGTGATAATGTTCTGAAGATCAGTTCCTTCAAGAGAATCCTTGTCAACTCAGGCAGTCTTCATTTCAGTCCTTGGATTCTTTCTCAATTTGTTTGTAGCAGCTCTGGCTTCAGCTACATAAACTCTACATCCACAAAGCACGACGGTGACGTGACCAAGACCCAAACCAAAGCGCACAACTGCGGTTTTTACCGTTGGGTTGAAGCCACGAAGTCAAACATTTCGATTGTGAGAAATCTCACTGTTGCAACACAGCACAGTTGCTGCACAGTCTGACCAAGCTTGTGAAATGAGCTTGTGAATGACATTTCATCCTGAAAATTAGCTATATTTCCACAATTTACAATTTTCACAAAATACAAATAACACCCGAGAGAAAAGTCCCTGATTGACATATCAACATACCTTTGTGTCATAGTATTACACCACGTGAGGTAAACTAGTACTATTTCAATGCCTCAGCGCTGACAGTTTTTAATCAAATACACAAATTCAAACCAATGCCACAAAACAAAGAAGGCAGTGTCAGGTGAATACTGTGATTCACATTATTCATTAACCATGTTTTGAGCTACTTGAAATACATTTCTATTTATTGCAGACTTAGCTAGGTTGCATGGATCAAATCTGTATTAATTAGATTGCTTGGTTAAAAAATAGTAATTGAGGCTGGCTACACATGCTGATGTCACCTTTGAACACAAAAGGTTCAAGAAATCCAGCGTTTTGCACTGGGAAACGGTGTGAAATCTCCCGAGGCTTGTATATGGCAATCTGCCTTGTCTTGTGGATGGAATGTAAGTTACCATTAAACACAGATTCATACAACCTAGCAAAGTCATGTTTTGTGAACTCATTGCATAGAATTTTTTTGAACCCTGGACAGCTCAACAAGAATTCTTGATGTGCTGTTGAATAGGGCTCAGCAGATGCACTCTGCTGTGTGTGGCACTTAAAGGTAGTTGATTTAAAAAAAAAAACACAATTTACTGTTGAACAGTCCTGAATCGATAAGATGCTTAAAAATGTTTAAAACTACTATTACAAAGTGACAGCGTAACAACTGGATTTGACGGAGACTAAAGTCTTCCTTTGTACTGCATGGTGTCCACATTTATACAGGCAGAAAATATTTCAGTATATCTCAACATGGCGGGAGTTCAGTCAGTCATTCTTACACACACCTCATTTGAATTGTGTTCTTATTTTTGCATTTATACATCTGAATATGACCTCAACCTTTCAGTATACCTTTGGAACAACAACGGTGCATGACGTTTTCAATATGCACCATAAGACGACAACATCACCCCATGTGGCCGGTGGAGGCATGTCTGGTGAAAGGACAAAGGCCAAAATGACTATTTACTCCCTAGAAATCAAAAAGGCAAAAATGAGCGATTTATGATGTTTCACCACAAATGCAATAAAAGAATCACAGTTACAGTAGTAGAAGGCTACGGGACGGCTCGTAGCCATCTACAAGTTTCCACTTTTGATCTGACACACTCCCCCATCACCAGTGTCTGGAACTGGCCAAGTCAGCTCGCAGGCTGAGTCTCTTCAGGGTTTCGTATCCCAAAACAATGAGAACAGATGTCGGTGTGGAGGAAATAATGCGAGCAGACAGGCCTTTAGTCATTCCGTAGGGGCCCTCCTCTACCATGAGCTGCTTAAACGTCTCCAAGATGGACGATCTACCCTCCACCTGGAAGAAACAAAAGTCAACCTGTAGGCAGTTGCACCACTTAAAGAAAACAAATGTGTTTGTTTGTTGTTTTTTTTAACCTGAACTCTGGCTCGGATAACATCCATGGGGTTGGTGATGGTGGAGGCAGTTGCTGCTGCCATTGGTCCTGCCAAAGCCAGCAGAAGCAGGTGGGGGCACTGGCTAGGTGCCATTAAAGACAGCTGCTCTGGGGATGCAAGGCATCAGAATGGTCAATGTTTTGTTATTATTGTCAGCCTGACATCATACCTGTTTCTGGAAACAGGTATCTTGTCATTTGCAAGTGCCTAGATTAATTCAACACACTCCTTATCCTCTCATCCTGACATATTCTAATGTCAATATGGATCATCAGGACAGGCGTTTACCGTCATTTCCAAAGTATTAGTCGCACTTTTCATAGTTTGGCCAGGGGTGCGACTTATACTCAGATATGATGTACTGTACACGAGAAAATGTTCAAATACACCAGTATCTACTACTTCTGTAACACAAAAATTTCAACATTACGGTAATTTAGAGTAACTATTGTCATTTTTGGTGCCACTTCCTTCTGCGCAATAGAGGAAGCAGCGCTTCATGTCTCTCCGTAGTTGGCAGAGTTGAAAAGTGTTACGTTTGCCTGCTGTGCACCTATTCAGCCTATTTCTCTCTATTCCATTGTTATCATTATAACTTGCCTTTCAAGATGAAATGTCTGTTCCTGGTCTCTGATTCTGTAAAATAAATTTCCCCAAAAAATGCAACACCTCATCTGCTGCAACTGCAATTCATACTCCAGAGCAACTTGTATAAAACTTTCAAACCAAATTTCAAGATTCTGGGTCTTGTACTGAAATTACCCAACTACTGCTTGAAGTTGCACATAGAGGGGAATGTGTTTACCTGCATAAAAATGATAAAAAGGCCACCACAGAGCACTGTTTGGGATATAAGTGAGTAGAGACGCCACATAGCCCCTGTAAAATCCCCGGAAACCGTCAGCAGCAAAAATCTGTACTGTGAGGTCCCGCGTTTGTCCAAAAGTCAGTCTGCGTTTGGACGCTGCCAGCATCATTTTTGGTTTAACTTTGAAGCGAGTCAGGTGTTCCCCCTGGCCTTGCATCATCAGGTGCTGGGACACCACGTCGATGGGCACGGTGATGGTTTGGGCCACCAGCGACGCTGCTCCTCCGGCCACGATGGACTTCACCGTGTTACTCTGAGTGTAGTGAGACACGTACTTGCGCACCAGTTCGTAGGTGGTGATGTAGGCCTGCCCGGCAACCAGGGTGAACAAATTGACCATGAAGCCATGGTACAAACCATGGATTCCCTCTGCGCGCAAAATCTTGCAGAATGCGTCAAAGGTGCCTTTGTAGAGCGTCTTTCCCTTCTGCACCTGCAGGCGAGTGCGGATGAGACTGAAGGGGTACACCGTGGCCCTGGTGGTCAGGGTCATGAAGATACCCAGGGAGTAGAACTTCCGCTTGTCCAGGTCCTCCCATTCTATTATTTGGATGGCACCTTTCTGAAGCATTTTGCCAGCCGGGGCTGCAGCACAACCACTAACATCAGTCTTCCAGAGCCTCTGACCCAGAAACTGCCATCATACCTGTATAGAAGAGGGGCAAACATGAATACTGTAGTACCTTGACATACCCGCAACTGAACACTTGGAGTTTTTTGAGATACGAGCCATCTCATGATCCATATTTTTGTTCTGGATACAAGCAGAAATACCAGTTACGAGTCGTGCTTGGGGACACCACCTTATGATCTCCCACCTCTGTGCATCCCCACACCCGTCTGTCTCTCTCTCTGTCTCTGTCTCTCTTTTCGACCCAACCAGTCACGGCAGTTGGCCGCCCACCTGCAGCCTGGCCCGCCCAAGGTTTCACCCCCTTAAAGGAAGTTTTTCCTCACCATTGTAGATAATGGGGGATATGTTGGGTCTCTGAATTCATCCCATAGACTTTGAGTGTTTACATGCCCCAAAGGAGGAGCTCTGCCTTAAGAAAGAGCTCCTCCTTTGGCACTTTACAAATAAAATTGACTTGACTGTCAGGTCACATTATTAATGTGAGATACTATTTTTTCCTGTGAGGCTCCCTCCACTCTTGTATGTCACCCAATGCTCCTCCTTCATCTTGAAATATGTGCTGACAAGAGCAACTTCCATCTTTTTTGCAAAATAGTGGTACACAGTGGAATACATGCTATTTACTAATATGCAGCACTGTTACTGGTGAGATGCTCGACTGGGGTAACGATGTGTCAAGTCATTAAATTGCCGGTTTGTTTGGTTTATTAAATTCCTGTGATAACATTGGCATGCCAAACAACGGGCAAGCTATGTTGTTGTTGCACCAATGTTTTTCACTTCCCTTTTTTCACACCATGGCTTATCCAACACTATGTCAATGTGGTCTTGCAGAACTTAGGTTACAAAGCAGGCTTGTATTAGCACAAAAAACAAATACCTCCTCTGCCTGGGGCTTGGTATGTTAAATCAGGATATAGGTCGTTGGCATTAGCAGAAACTTGAGCAACCTATCACATACATAGTCATTTTCATTAAATGTTGTCAAAAGGCAGTCCTCAAAGCGACAGTTCATTCAAATTCAACACTATCAGGGCATTTAGTGGGGCTCATATTTTATCATCTCTCCCCATTGACCTCGGACAAAATGTCCCTTCCCTGGAAAGTAAAACCTTGGTTTGGTTTCCACACACAACATGTGCGCTACATGTCCACAACGTGCCTGTCTGCGGCGGACATCTTATCGACCATGTTGTGACATTACTAATATCGTCAACAACAACAGTGACGCCAGTCCTGAGTCTTCTTTATGGCCCAGAGAGCTTAAACTGTCTCAAACGAGAACACATGTGTGCTGTTGTTCATTTTAAGAGGAGGCGTGAAAAGCTACACATGCTAATGCTGCACGCCAAGTCCCAGTCAGGCTAACGAGGAGGCGAATGACACAGAGAGTATGTTTAACTTATTGACGGGTAAAAAGGTACATTCAGACTTAGATTTAAGAGCTCTTAAATCATGTGTATTCACACATGACACTGGCAACATTACGATTGCCACTGAGCCCAATCGACAACGCTAAGTCGCAATGTCAACATGGTGTCAGTCACTGCTGAGGTGGCTAGCAGGGCTAACGGAAGGCGGCTAACGCGGTGGGTAGTGTTGTGTGGTGGTGGGTAGCATGTAACGCGCAATGTCAAGAGTCTGGCCATGGTGCAGGAATTAAGTGTGTCCGAGTAGAAGATCAAAGACAGAGGAAACAGCTGCCTCTAAGGCAACAGAACACTAACTCACCTTCCCTACACCGCAGCCTGCCGCGTCTATAAGCAGCGTTTGGGTGAAGAAACACACCCTCAGGAAAAGCTGGTGGGCTGGAAACTAGCGTCCATTCTTGCGAGGATATACTGTCGAAGGTGAAAGGTCATATGATACACTGAAAACTTTATTGTTTCGTTTTCAAAACGCCTTCAAGTCAACAGCAGGATATATCAATGTGCGTTACTTTCAGCAGTAACACATTTACTTTTAATAATTAGCTCACCTCGTCAATAGTGGTGCGCCTGCGTGTTTGAGTTCGTGAAGTAAACATTCATGGACACAACTCCACCGAGTGGTGCGTTGCAGTGTTAGATAGTGTATGTAAATACTACAACCCTCAACACTGTCTGTCCGACAGCCCTGTCTTGTGATGTGGGATAAATGATTCTGAGCCTTCCAACAAGCTGCACAAAATGAAGCTTTTAAGAAGTTGTCATTTCAAACATAATTTTAGACTTCAATCGTTATACATGCAAGATATTGTATTAACAGAAACTTCGGAGTCAAGATGGAAACACAAAGAGTCTAGGTCATAGGTGTAAAACTCATTCAACCGATGCTGTAACTGTGTCTGGCCCGTGAGATCACAACAAATATGTATTAGAGTTGTGTATGTTGCGCCCATACTGCTGGGACAACAAGTCCCACAATGCTTTGTTGGTAAATTGGCGCGTCAGTCAAGACGGCCAAGAAATGTCATGAATGAATGAACACAGAGAAATGTGAGTTTAAACAAAATGCGACAGAATCGATCATTACTGCAAAACTGTTAATAAATACTGTATGTTAACAAAACACATTACCTTGAAATGCTGTAACTGACCGACATGTTTATGTTTAAAAGTGTTTGCATGGCGAATTACTGTTGCTAATTATCGAGAGGGATCTTTAACATGTGATCATGCAGTCACATAAATGTCGTGCTGTTGTTGTTGTTGATATCATCACCATCATAATATCAAGATGTTAACCGGACAACTATCCTTTCATATTACTGGTACTGCTTAAGAAGGTCTTGTCTCCAAAAAGGTTAGTCACCTGGCAAGTGTGTGTGAATCTACACCAGCTCATGTATTCAGTACATGTGCATTTGTCACTAACAGAAGGTTGTGTACTTAACATGCAACATTAAATCCTTTAATTCACACATGCTCAATAATGAAGGCACACATAATGCACCACACTGTATGAGATTTTATTTACATCTTGTAAACAATCAATTTACTCTGTTCAAGTTATTGTTACCCTAAAATAAGGAGAATTGGTGGCAAGTGAAAGTACACCGGCCACATGAAGAAATATTTGACAGCACAAATGGCAAAAAAATGCTTTCCTGCCATCCACACTAAAATAATGGTTGGAGTGACATAGTATCTCACAACAGTGCCACAGTCATTGTGCCTCAAAAATAAAACATGACACTGCAACACATTCAGCTACACCAAACAAGCTACAACAAACCAAGACTACTGCAAATGCTAGACATGTCTTAAGAGTCTATCAAGATAGGTAAGGCTTCAAATGCATATTTAGGTTATTGTGTGTATACTTTTGGGGTTCAACAGTTTTAAGTAAGACCTCACAGTTAAGTCAGATGCCCAAAGTTGCGATCAGGCAAGAGATGGTCACTGAGCAAGCTCACATTTTGGCCTGTGATACTTTCAACATGTATCACTCAGAGCACCACAGGGATCTCTTACCACTGCCTAAAAGAAACTTTAGATAGCGCTATTTCTCAGCCCTGCCATACTCAATGTTCCTGTCAAGCAAGTTTCCTTTGTATGCGGTTTCCATGGGACATGAAATGTACCCTCCTCCCTGAGATTGACGTTAATTGCAGTCTTTAAACAAACATTGTATGGCAGCTGCAGTTTCTGCAAAATAATGCTTTTGTGATCTTCGAGCTGGTTATGTTGTGACACAAATGTGAAGCTGTGGTACTATCTAAAAACTTCAAAATCGCATTTATACAATGTGTACACCAAGTTGAGAAAGTTTGTAGAAAGTTAATTTTGTGTTTATTTTTCAACGCTGGTGTAGAACAGCTGCTATTAATTATTTCAGTATCTGTTTATTTCAGTATCTGTTTTTGTTGGTGTTGTTGCTAGTGTAAATTGTTTCATTCAGAGTCCGAGGACAAAAGGTGAGAGTCAAGCACAGAGCTGCTGCCTGGAATGAAAATGTTCCCAGAAAGATATTGTTCTGATATAAATGTGTGGCGTGTGCTGCCAGACATACTGCAGTGCCACCAAGGGTCATTCGAGGATAGTGACCTCCCACTAGCATAGGAGTATTTTCTTCAAGAATCTTAATCAATAAGTACAAATTATATCTTAAGATTTTTGTCATTGCTAACGCTTTGTTAAAAATGCAGGATGATGCATGAGGGGGCTTTAATCATAGATGATTTGGCTGTTTGCTTATTCAATGATTAGCGTGTGGACCTGTTAGCCGCAGCTGGCCGAACCAATATGGATCTCATTTAGAGATTAAAAAAAAGAATGACATAAAAACGTTGTCACCTGTAAACTAATTCTGTAATTATACCGCTTGTAAACGTGTTGAATATATTAGTACTTCATTGTTATATATTATCTATAGATTAAAATTTCTTTTGTCACAGTGGGTGATGCAAAACTCTCTCTTACTGAGCATTGACGTGCAATTCTTAAACTGTCTTTTTCAGTCAACGTAAAACAATTTGTGATAGCCAGCAGTTAACTGACAAATTGACAAATTCATCGATTTAATGAAAAATTGTACTTGCACGTACACTTGGATGACTCAAACAATTTACAACTCCCTCGATTAAATCACTTTCTCTCTCTCGCTCTCTCTCTCTCTATCTCTCTCTCTCTCACTTTGTCATATGCAAATGTGTGACCTTGTTAAAGATGCAGTACCCTGCTGATACAAAATGTAAAAACCACATAAACATGATTAGTGGGAATATTTCCTCAACATGAAAAATCCAAAGAACGTTTACACATCTCCACATCAGACTATACATCTTCCTCTTTTCGTTTCCTGATTGGATGGCACACCATCATCCTCTCAGCTCACGGTTGATTATCCCAGCAGCTCAAGCACATTCTCGCCTACCCCGAGGAAATAGACGCCCTGTGCAATGCCAAAAAGAGGAGCGATGACCAGCGCACGGCAAGTTGCCCCCTTTAGGAATGCTGAAGGTCCTTCACGTCTCATAATGCGTCTGCAAATGTAGAAGGGCAAAACAAGGATTAGATTTTTGTTTACACTGTAACTGTTTACACTGTAACTTCAGCACAGTTGGGTACCATTTACTTACCGTGTGCAATCAATAATTCCTCTGTAGGAGTCCTCACCCTCACCCTTCTGCAAGGTCTGTAGACGAGTCTTAATGACTGTATGGACGATTAAAACAGATGCACTCATTACATCAGTTCAAAATAAATCTTAAGTCCACATTTGGGCTTGCGCACCCTCAAATTCCTTGTATCCAACGTCTGAAAAAAAATTAAATCAAATAAATTAAATTTCTCCTCTGTACCTACCATCCAGTGGTGTGACAGCCACTGCTGCCACAGAGCCAGCAGAGCACCCTGCAAGGAAAGACTGCCAGAACGGGGCACGGTGTGTCACATCTACTCTCCGGCCCAGCATGTTCAGGTTGGCAAATAGTGGAAAGTATATCATGGAAAAGGGGACATCCCTGATGGAATGGAAGACCATTTGGACAGTAAGACAGAGAGAAATGTGGCCTTGTTAAGCAGCACAGATGCAGGCATTGATTAATTGTTGTGCACCACTGGTTGATTTTTGCTTAAAGATCTGATTCCTAAGATCAGACTTTTGGAAAAGGATTTGCAGAGTTTGTCCTTGATTTGTACAGCCTCTCTGCATTTTGATGCCCAGATAGCAATTCATGTTGATGATGAAACATGGCAGATGTACAGGTATGTTTTCCAATTCAATTGCAATGACAAATGTGTACCGGTATATATGAATCTGTCTGCTTTTCCCTCAGATAGGGAGAAATTCATTTGTATTATATTTCTTGACAACATGAGTCGAAGTGCATATATAAGCACACAGAACCAGTGTGTGCTCTGTTAAGAATACAACAAAAAGTAATGTCTACATTCTAACGACCTCATCAACGTAGCTCCTGCCCCCCTGTAGAGGCCTGCCAGGCCACGGGTCCTCAGAAGCTGCATGGTGATGCCTGTAGCTGAGGGCCGCAATGGAAGTGTGGATTGCGCAGACGAGGAGGCGACTGCAGGTGAAGATGCAGTATGTGTTGGAGTCTGGACAGGCCTCTGAGCAGCTAGTGAACAAACAAAAGGGTCCAGGTTTCAAAACACTAACTGTGCGGCTGGGGCTTTTAACCTTAAGGGGAATATGTTATATAAACTTTCCCAGTAATGGAGGAAATGTCTTTCATTCAAACATTTCAAACTGTTCCGTGTTTGCGTACAAAATCAGATTAATAGATTGTCCTTTTTCCATGAAACAACAAGCAAAGTCACATTACCTAACCGCCCTGCATCCTGGAGCTGGATCTTCAGCATCTCCATTGGAGTGGTGACAATCACTTGGCAGAAGCCAGCTCCACACCCAGCAAGCACCTCACCCCATAGTGGCAGGTATCTGAGAGCACAGACCGTTGACGGTTAGCAGTGCACAGCATTAACTGCATTGTCAGAGAGTAATGGTGGCAAATATTGTCATCATAACACAGTAAAATAATCACTACCCGTCCTTGGACAGATTCTGTCGGAAGACATCATTAGCAGCCAATTTAATGGCTTTTTCTGGTGTGACGAGAGTAAGATTGACGGCTGCACCTAAAAATAAATTGGGTGAAAGAGATAAAAACACAATTTTTACGTTAAAACTTTAGACCTAGGCCCCATCTTACTACTTAAGGCTTAAGGCGATTGACGATGGTTTACTACGATGAGAAGACTGAGGGTTTACATTTAAAAAGGCAAACACAAACAGCCTACAGCTGTTTCAAAAGTTGAATAGAAATGTAAATATTACCTCTGTAACATCCAAAATAGCCCTCTGCTCGTACTGTCTTTGCCAAGCAGTCTAGCCTTTGCAAAAAAAAGGATAAAGAATGAATATTTGTATTCTTAGCAAATCTCTCACAATACAGACCTTGTTAGAAATTATCAGTTGTCAGACTAAGCAGACATTGTAAGGGTTGTGATGGGAGAGCATTGTGAACAAAGAGAAAAAATCTCCAAAAATAGGTCACATCATGCCATATATGGTCGTGCACCCTATGAGGGTGGGTGGGAGTATGCAAATTCCTGGATAAATATAGCCATTTAATTATCTTTTTTATGTTAATGTGTTTTCTTTCCGTGATGACACGTGCAGTACGGCCTCCCCTCTCTCCTCTGACCACAGGTCACTGAGGGACATTTTCCCAAGAGACTGAGCAAAAAGCAGCCAAGTGCACCACTCTAGGACTTCCAGTTCTTGGAATTCCTGGATAAAAAGGGGGAACTTGGCAAATGTGGCAACTTTCTTGCTCTACAATCTTCCAGGACTAGCAGCAGGGCCAGTGGCGCAATGGATAACGCGTCTGACTACGGATCAGAAGATTCTAGGTTCGACTCCTGGCTGGCTCGTCCTTTTTTGGGAGGTAGAAGCTCGGTCAAGTGGCTTGCTCAGGCAGGTACTTGAGCAGTGCTCAGGCAGGTCATTGATTCATTTATCAATAGATCTAAGAAATTAAAAGCCCATCTAGCTCAAGGAATGGAACACACAGATACATAGTGGCTAACTGAACAAGAAATCCAGAGCATAGAGGGTAAAGTAGTACCCAGTTTAGTTTGTTCCGTGACCAAGCTCATGAGTCAATCTGCTTGTATCTCAATTTTTGTTTACTTCTAATAATTAGAATAGGCTTAATCTGTTCCGACCCCAGTTAAAGCCTTGTTGTGAACATACCCTTCCTCTAAACACCTACAGCCCAACATGTGACATATCCTTCCTCCGCCTTAACGTCAGCACTGGATGCCTCTCCATGCCTCACCACCCAGTGGATGTTGTTCTTAAAGTTCTCAAACTACCCATGACGAGCCTTGAATGATTCTTCCAATGTTGGACTTCCTGGTTCCAAGTGGTCATAGATAGTGTGAGTCATCATAAATAGCACGTACCCGCGCTACCACCAACTAGCGCTTTTGTCCCCAAGCACCACTCTTGACTCGGATTTACACTCATATCACCAACAAAAATATGGACCAAGAGACAGCTTGTACCTCAAAAAACTCTGTTTAGTTGCTCGCATGTCAAGGCACTACTGTATTCTAAATACTTAAGAATGATAGCAGTTTGGTATGAGAGCACTGTACTGGATACCAGGTACAATCCATACATAGAGATGAAATCCCTCTATGGTACAGTAACTACCAAACAATCTACTGTATGTACCGGGAACATACAGCAATGTTGAGTGTAGTTGTGATG
The DNA here is from genome assembly GCA_900312935.1 of Carapus acus. Taxonomy (NCBI): domain Eukaryota; kingdom Metazoa; phylum Chordata; class Actinopteri; order Ophidiiformes; family Carapidae; genus Carapus; species Carapus acus. The sequence continues at coordinate 28,130 of OMPJ01017609.1, forward strand.
TATTACACAGAGTAGACAATGTGTGATGTATTACATTGGGCATGGAAATATATATCACTGTTTGTACTAGTATATTGTACCATGTGTTGCACCAAGAGTGCACTGAAGGTGAGCAGACACCTCTCTAGCCACCAGTCCGATCTCCATACTTGGGTCTGTGCCAAACTTGTCCCAGCCACCATCTGGCCCCAAAGCCTACTCCTTACAGGCTGAGCTGCTGACGTCCATGTGTTACAGTTTCAATCCCCAATCACACCTCCACCTCATTTTGGAAGCCATTGATAGGAGTTGAGTATTTTGAGGGCGCCCAACTCACATTCCTTTGTAGACTTGGACACCTTGCTGGTTTTGTAGGCGGGTCTTTGCCAGGTCAATGGGGAACACACATGTCACACCAACCAGTCCGGCCACGCCCCCATTAATCAGCTTAGCTGTAAGGCTGTGAAGGGATCAACACGCAGACAAACATGCAAACATGCAACCGTCCAAGAGTGCAGGCTCACCCACGCTATTCATGCAAATGATACACGCAAGCACAGGTTAAGACACAGATGGTGTAAGTAAAGAAAGGGGGATGACACATTAGATGGGTGAAATTACCTGGGTTTCTTCTCTGACATGCTACCTGTGATTGTGGTGAAGGCTCAGGCTAAGCACTGTTGTCCTCCTCTCCTCCTCCTCTTTCTTCTCTCCTTCTCCCTCTCCTCCTCAAGCTCCACAGACCAACAAAGTCCCAAACATACGTGCCAGCCAGCACTGCTGGGATGGATGGGCCTGTCGTGCTGTATTATCTACTTTTCCCTCGCATCGCCATAGCAAACGCCATTTTCTTGAGTTTTCTTTGAGCAAAAATTCCCGCCTTAAAATGTTAGTCCTTTGTTTGGCTCTTCCCCATGTACCACAGCAAAACACAATTTCTCTCCACCTGCACAGAATAGTAGGGCACAATCAATTCGTTTTAAATACTTGCGACGTTTACTCAAATCCCTGAGTGTAAATAATCGCACCCCTATTAAATATCAAGTGTTGATAAGTCTCTGTAATCTGTCGGCTGGCCAGGGCAAAGTTAGGTGATCTCAAGAGGCGAAATCAGCATCGGAAAAACAGACAAGGGAGGCTTAAATGTTTATTTAGCAGTATTTTCTTTATGTATTTCACATAACATATATGACTGCCACAAGACTGTGTAGTAAATTGGGTTGAAAACGAATCCAGGATTCACAGGCTGAGCACCTGCCCTGTGCTTAGACGCAAATATGTTTTCCTTCGTTCTAAATTAAAATTCCTGCTGCCCACAAGATGATAGTCACCTCCAATTAAATCTCTCTAATTTTAATCTCTCCCTCAGTCCTCCGTCTATTTTTACTCTGTCCTGTCTTCGTCCACGCTCCCTCCAAACAAGCACTTGTAGTTTTGTCTCTCCATCGTATTTATTCTCACTTTACGACTCTCCTTCGTCCCTCCAAGCTGGTCCGGTTCCCGTGTGTGGGGCCGCTAGCTGCTGATTAAATGCTGCCCATGTCTCCCGTCGGGTCTCTTTCTGAGAAACTCTCTTTCAGCTCGGCTCATTCACAACCCGCGGCGGCCCTGCCAACACTACAGCTACAGCCGAGGGTTCTCACCCCGAGCGAACCCCGGGCGGCGAAGCCCCGTTTCTCTCCGTCCCCGAGGACGAAGTGCGGGGACACCTCGGTCACGCTCCCGCACCACACGGACAGCGAGTCTTACCTGTGTCAGTCCATCCCACGGGCAGGTTCAAACTGTCCCCGTCCCCCTTACTACAGAGCGGGCTGAGGGTCAGCGGTGTTTTGGCACGGCTCACACACCAACATTGTCCCCCGCATTAGTCCCTCCCTCCCGGCCTCACTAGTGAGGGACGCAGCCTAAGCAACGCCGAGTTTACCATGCACAACTCATGCCTACTCCACCGACACGGCACACACGGTGGATACAATATTAGTATTAGTATTGGTATTAGTATCAGTATCAGTATCAGTATTAGATCAGTATCAGTATTAGCCCACTGTCAGTGTGTGCTCACGAGTATATGCCAATGTATGAATAACAACAGTAATTCTTGTAGTTGTTGCAGTTGTTGTTGTTGTTGGTGGTGTTGTTTTAAGTAGATGTAGCATGGGACACTTATTCTACGGTGATTTTATTAATGTATGTAGGGTAGCTTTCAATTCCCAGTAGTATGATGACACTTTTATTGTATTTTACCCCATTTTATTGCTTATACTCTTCTTTATTGTTTTTATTTTTAGTCTTCTCACTTATTACCTATTGTAAAGCACTTTGGTTCACTGGAAAAATTGTTACAAAGGGTGCATAGATAAAATACCGTACGCTTATATTTACATACTGACACATTTAATCAAATTCCCAGTACATTCCTCAACTGTATTTGGTAAGTACTTAACTGATCCGTTAATCTTGCGATTCAGGATATTGAAGGGTTTTTTGTTTGTTTATTTGTTTTTAGGTATTACAGACATTAATTCTGTAGTTGTGGAATATTGTTACTGATTACATTGGTCTTTTGCCTGCACTGTTTTGGTGATGGTTGGTGATGCTTTTTGAATTTCACTACATGCTTGTGTATCTGTGGTGAAGGCAGGAGAGAGGAGGAGGAAAATCTGGAGAGATAGGGGATTATACTGGAGAGCAGCGGAGTGACAGTTAGCAGGAGCAGGACAACCTACATGTGTTTGGATGAAGGTGAGATAATTGTATTGAATCCCTCTGGGAGTAATTACAGTTTACATTCTTTTATTTTTGTCAAGTTGTATAAATACAATGACATGCACATGCAAAGAGCACAACTGGTACAAAAATAACCATGACAAAAAAAATGGGGCAGAGATTTCGAATTAAGTGACTGGGGTGAGGTCACTTGCTCAAGGGCACCTCGGATGTGCTTTGGAAGTGGGGATGAACTTTAACTCACCCCCACTCACCCTGCACATGCTTTGGCCTGGACAGGGACTTGAACGAGTCAGTCTCTGGTTCCCCATACAGTGTCTTTTACAGACTGAGCTCACTGAAGCAAATCTGTTTCCAGATCAGCAGGGAAAGGGCTCCAGAGGCAGGAGCCTAGTGCCTTAAGGCTTGTGACTCCATCATCGTTAGCCAAGGAGTCAGTTGGACCGAGGAGGGGGAGGACCTGAGAGTATCTGTCGGTGTGGAGGAGTGGAGGAGTGTAGGGAAGCTGCTTCTCCTTGCTATGCACCAAGCGGAGGACAACACACTGCACAAAGCTAGCTCTGACATCTTCTCGCAATTTACGATAGTGGTGAGCAATCTGGTGAGAAAGTCAACCCCCTTCTCTGCCAAATATATCCATCCCTACACGTTACCTCTCTTTATTCACCTCATAGCTGTCCTTTCCTCATACCAATGCCCTACACTTCGTTCTCCACCATTATGGTCATCTGTCTTTTCTCCCTCTTCTCCTCATTAATTAGATTGTCAAAGTAGTCCTTCCACATGCTAATCACGCTCTCTTCACTCACTACAATGTTTCCATCTCCATCCTTTAGTTCCCCAGCCTGCTGCACATCCTTTCCATCCATAGCGCAACATACACATACACCTTCTCCTTTGCTGCTGGTCTTCTTGCCTTGTTTGGCTTCAAAGTACTCGAAGCACTCTTGCCCTACTGGTTTAATCTCCTTGGGTATTGCTGTCGTTCTTTGGGAAATGTCTTTCTCCTGATGCTCTTCCTATATTCAAAGGAAACATCACCAACCCTCCTGCAAGTTTCCCTCTTCAACCCGGCTGCTTTCCCAGTGATCAGGGGGAGTACATCTCCTCTCAGTATAGAATGAAGATGCATATGTATATTGAATACAGTATTAAGTGCAATATACATACATGCATTATTTATGCTGTGATGTTAACTGTTTGAGTTCAGTGCTGATGTCTGTAGTCTTTGAACAATGCTGCCGTATCATTTATAATACACACATGACGTGATGATGATGATTTCATGTGTGTCTGCCAAAGTATCGACACTGGCATTGTCATAGACAACACCACACCCTGTATCTACATATCAGGGTTTGGTGTTGTTTATATGTATGTGTGCGTACCATTTTCGCCAGGGCGGAGATCAGTTTTTCTTTATTGGGCAAAGAATTCAATGAATGAATACAATGGTCAACCATCCACAGTAATAGATGAGGTAGTCTGTAGGTTACCAGTCTTGAGAATGGAGGGTTGCCGGTTCAAGTCCCGTTACAGACTTAAGTACTGAGGGCTGAACTGAGCACTGCCGAGCATTTGAGCAAGGCACCTTACCCCCAACCAGTATTTGATAGAGAAGGGTAAATTGTTAATTTCTCCTTCAGGGTACAAAGAAGTGAAGAATACATTAAAAAGAAGTGAAGAGTACAGGGTGGATAGAGGAGCTTTGTGCGAGGAGAAAAGCAACTTGTCTGAATAGGAAGGTTACAACATTGTTCTGAGACCTGCCATGATGGTTTTAGATGGTTATGGTTGAGGAGACAAGAGGCTGAGCTGGAGGTGGCAGAGATGAACATTCTGAGGTTTTCTTTGGTTTAACCGGGTTAGACAGGATCAGAAATGAGGAACAACTATGATGGAGTGATTTGGGGAGAAGGTCAGAGGATATAGTCTGATCATGTGCAGAGGAGAGAATGTGGATATATTGAACAGATGCTTGAGATGGAGCTGAGAGATAGGAGGAAAACAAGAAGACCACAGTGAAGGTCCATGGATGGCCCTGGACTCTGAATGAGGTGCAGAAGTAGGTGGGGGATCCCCTTTGACGCCCCCTGATGGGAGCATCCGAGGGATGCATCATTCCAGCACTATAATGAGCCCTAATACGTGCACTTATCACATTGTCCGATAGGGAGCGCTCTTGTTTAGTTTATTGTGCAACACGCGACAGGACTGTTGTTTACACTAAATATTTTGAATTAGTTGTCCTCCACACAATGCGCCATTAGTTTCAGCGGGGACTGTCACAACTTGACCTGTCGTTAAAACAACAAATCTTACCATAATTTTGAGTGTGAGGTGAGGAAAGCTTGACGAAAGGAACAAATAGAGAAGCGACCTTAAAATCATGATAGGCATGTGATGTTATCGTAGAAGCATATCAGTGAAGACATCGATCGGAGCGCAACTTTCAATTTTAATTCATTTGCCAGTAAAATAGTATTCCCTTTAAACACGGACCGTACCAAATGCAGTTTGGGGGTATAACAGACAAAGATTGTTATCGGCATTCAAAAGTCTTCCAATGCGCCGGTAAATTGTAAACTATAAATCGAAAGAGTGAACGAATTGAACATAACAGAGAATACGTGTCTCATGACATGTTATATTGAGAGTTTAGGCGAGCGCGACCCCTCCTTGGCGTGTTGGTATCGCCCGGCCATCTGTTCCCCTCCGGCACCCTCAGCTTGGGAAAGATTGAAGCTCAATGAGACGCGATGGCGTCTGTTTGGACACGGATGTAACTGCAACTTTTCTTTTACACTTTTAAACGCTGCTGGGTGTGACGGATACCTGTAAAGTTACAGGGGCGTTTTTTCTGATGTGAGACATAGGCCTATTAACACTTCTTCGGTCCGAAAATGTCCCATGGATTCCCCGTTTCTGTGGAAGAGATCCAGTCGTGGTGGGAAGTCCCCGCCATAGCGCACTTCTGCTCGCTTTTCAGGACAGCCTTCAACCTCCCAGACTTCGAAATAGAGGTAAATGACCATTTTGGTGACAGCGATCACCAGCGGCGTGTTGTGTTGTCGAAATAAGACGTTGTTTGTGTCACAGTTGTGTGTTAGACGGCCTGTCGGGCGCGTTGTGTGGAAGTTGCCGCTGGGTTAACGAGCTTAGCTGTTATCCCAACTTCTCCCGTTAACAATTGTGGTGCCGTCATGCTAACGCGGTAAGTAACGTAACGAGGCTGCCGGCTTACTGAGCCTCTTTCGATTTAAAGGCGTCAATAACACGCAACACGTCGCCCACGCTTTTGTGTTCAACTCCGAGCACACGTCGGTGGGTTGTGTTGAATGTTGCTGAGACGTTGTCCTCGTCTTCACCATGTGCTCGGCGTTTGTTTTCGTCCCTTGTCGCCCTCACGTCGAATAGTAACCTCAGTTTAGCCCTCAAAACAAGACACAAACCACCACTAGGCTATTTGCTTTGGTAATGAGGGGGGCGAAGTTACGAAGAACACGGCGAAAATTCTCATCCATCGTGTTATCTTTACTTCTAATCTAATATCTGTGTGTCTGCGCCTCAACTTAAATTGCGAGATTGTCAATAGTCAATGGTTTGTATTTGCAACTAAACATTTCCGATAGTTGAGTTATTAATGCGCGGCTGGAGTTTATTGTCCTCTTGTTGCAAGCCATCTGGCCCGACTAACCGCCGGGACACAAATGTTATTGTATTGCTTGCTTGTCCAAGTGTCCTTCTGCTGAGGACAATTTACGCCATTATTCGTAATAAACAGTGAACAATCATCATCCGTCACTTTTTGCTCCTCTATCATAGAATACAGAGCTCTGCCACTTAGCGATTACACAACTAAAGTTTATTTCTCGATGCTTCCCCTGTGTTGCTTCTGTTCTTGGGTGGCCGTAAACGCACCATATCGTCTAACGGGTCATATCTTGAGTATATGGCTGTTATTGATCATGATCGATGTCGCAAGTAGTTGATTCCGTCGAGGAACAGTTGTGCTTGTGTACATCACACATCATCACTCCCCATCACACGTCCACCCCCATCCTCTCTGCACGTAGGCAGCAGGCTTTGTTATTGGGAGAGGAGCCCCTCACAGGCGCTTTGCTCTGCTCTACTCTGAAGTTTGGGACCATTTCAGCACTGTGTTTGTCATCAGTCAAATGTTACAGCTGAGGGAGGAACATCTGGAGCTGGCTGAGGTTGAGATGTTTTAGTGGAACGAGTTAGATCTCAGTTACATCAATGTATGTGTTGTCAACAATCTGTTGTGTGCCACCGCAAAGATGTGCAGTATCAAACCTACTGCTTGTTTTGAATGAAAGTGATGGATGTTGTCGTGGCTTTACGTTTTGACATATAGACGCTGTATGCAAGAGGTATGAAACTTGTGTTTTTGTCCTTCTTTCTTGCTTTAATGAAGCAATAATAGAGAATATCATAGCTTCAATGAATCTACCTTCTAGACAATATTGCTCAGTCAACAACAAGGAAATTCAGCAAAGGTGCAGGTACAATCAGAGGTGTTCAAATGTTGCAAAGTGTGGCTTCTGAGCATGTATGGGGTGCCAGAAGTGTGACAGGCACTCGTTTCATTGCATCTTTTGTCATCTCACCCACAATCGAGCAGGAATTGCCACACTATTGTGTACGTGTCAGATGAAGTGAAGTTGAAGTGCGGATAGGCAGTCCTCGCTTTGACCAAGAGGGATGTGATTTCTTTATGAATGCGATTTGCATGTGTCAGATATACGGTACCTGTCCCCCTTGAGGGAAGAGGGTTGATAACACCATTCATTCAATGTGGTTTCACTGCTTGCTTCACGCCACAACCAATCGGATCCGTTGTTCATGTGTATGATAGTGTAAATCAGTTTTTAACATGATGTTGGATGGTGCATCAGATCTTTGCAGTCTCTGTTTGTTTGAAATACATTATTGCGCTTTTGATATTTATTTTTGTCATTTTATCTTTTAAGTTTTTCATTCCTGTGCTCGCTCCAACCACCTCATATTTCCTCGTACCTCTCCCACCTCATATCAGTGAATGGATGACCTCTGCTTCTTCACTCATAATCTAAGCGTCGACCACATTACAATGGATGACGACATTTTCTTTTTCATGAATAGGTCTGAGCCAATTAAACATTTAGTAAGAAGATCGGTTTTTGAAAGAGTCAGCCCTTGAAACATACTGTAGATTATGATAATGGATTGCAGAAATGCCTCCTGCATCTGTATTTGTGTAAATATACTTCAAGCAAACACAAAATCAACATGTCGTCCTAGCTTTGTAGTGTTTGTTGTGCTGTGTTTGCACCTCAGTGTGCTCAACCTCCACGGGCAAAAATGAATAGTGATGGTGAAAACAAAAAGCTAGCATACGCAACATTTCCAAGAACTTTCATGACCAGAAATTATTTAAAATTTGTAAAGGAATTCTCTCTGATATGTATTTCCACCACGTCTCAAAGGTCTGGATCGCTTATCCCAGGTGACATGGTGAGAGATTAACTGTATATAAAGAAAAAAAAAACTACAATACACTAAGGGACCATTGACAATAGCAGAAAACACCCATTTAGCCCCAATTTGCACTGTAGAAACTACAATGCACTATCACTAGGGATGTCAGATATTGGCTTTTTTGCCGATATCCGATATGCCGATATTGTCCAACTCTCTATTTACCGATACCGATATCAGCCGATACCAATATGTGCGCCGGTAAACGCTTCAGGAGCGCATAGGCGCTATTTCAGTGTAACGCAAGCATTATTTTATTTTTATCTGTTTTTATTTTATCGGTTTTAAAGCCAGAAAGTCTGATACCGATATTACATTTTTACGCTAATATCGGGCCGATAATATCGGTGGGCCGATATTATCGGACATCTCTAACTATCACTGATACTGAGGCCAGAAAATGAAGATGTTGTTGAAGTGGACAGTGTTGGCCTGCGACCCTGATAAGGAATTATCAAGTACAAAAAGTGGAATGATGGATTCTCCACAACAAGAACTTCTTTCAGATACCAGGAATTTGGAACTTAAAAATCCTGTCTGTGTTTCCACTGACATCCAGTGATTTTTGCACAGCTTTGAGGTTTGTCCTCGACGGTTCCTGCATCAGAACAAGAAAGTGAGTCCACACAATCAATTTCAGCATGAAATAGATTCGCAAGAGAATATGTCTGGTTTCATCTCACGGAAACACAGACACAACCAAGTATCTGTCCATGATTAAGGTGTTTTGTCAGCCTTTTGACGAGTTTGCATTTGCATTACTCTACTGATACTGTGCAGATTACTGTTATAATGTATAATAAAAAGTAACTGAACATCGAGCAGTTTACTTTTGTTCTGTTATCTCAGTTCCTCTGTCACAAAATGTTTGTATTGACTCTGTAGCACTTGATCCTGTGGCAGCCCAGGCCACACTGTATGCCCACATTGTATGACCACGCTATTCAAATGTATATTTCCATGCTCATTTCTGGTCTGGTATCACTGTCAAGTGTCATGAGTGCTTGGGGCTTCAGACAAGTTATGTGGAGTTGTCTGTTTTTATGTCATGAAATCCAGGAAAGTTCAGCAGTTACTCTTCATTTTAACTTCGTATTCAAGGTGAAAAATTCCATATTTGTATGTGGATTTAACACCTACAAATGAGAGTGAGCATAATGCCGTTGTGGGGAAAGTGTTCTCCTGTTAGAAGATAAAGGCTTACGTAAAGAAATATGAGGAGAGAAGTCTTCTGACTTTGTTGTAGGTGTGGACATCCAACTGGGTTTTTGAAAGGCAGACACCTTTGTTCCTTCTACAGTGCAAATGAGAGGTAAATGGGTGTTTTCTGCTGTTCTCACCAGACTCATGTCCCCCACCAACTCATGTTCCCTGTGTTGATAAACTTAATTTCAATTTGCAAAGGTTGCAGAAAGAGAGCTACGTGAGACGGTGGAAAGGATGTGTAGGCGAGAAAAAATGAATAAGAGAGGAAAGAAGAAAGTGTGTGAGAAGATGAGTGCCCTTCAAGTGAAAATAGTGAATGGATGAGAAATCAAACGCCCATAAGGCTGGGGCAGTAAGGACTACTCCATACTCCACAAGAATTGAGAATGTCTGTCTCAAGATGAGTTTCGACCGCCACAGAAGTAGGATCTTTCTTATCTCGCGTGGACACGGGAAAACAAAATGGTGTCATTTTCCTCTCTCCCTCCAGTCCCTCAGCCTGTTCTCCACACCTTGGCCAGGAAGAACCCTTTCTTTTGTTATGCAAACAGACCCCAAGTGTGACTGGTCAGTCCTGACCTCTTACACAGCTCTGCCAAAACCACGGTGGGATCGGTCAGACACTCAAGCTCCATGCTTCCATCAAACTCAAACCATGTTGTGTCAAAGTGTATGGTAGCAAAATAGCTTAGTAGGCAAATTGCTCTTGGGCCTCACAAGATGTAAATAACTTAACTCTCTATACAAATAGAGCAAATCTTTGATGAATGCTTACATTTCAATGCAAGTAAAAACTTGATGGTAGTTTTACTAGTTCTATTTATTATTTAGATGTGTAAACATTCCTTTATTCTCCTAAAGGCAGTTGTCAGAAAATTTGAAGAAATGAAAATGTGTTGACATTTGATGGTCAAAGTTAAGATAAAGTGATACCTGTGTAAAGATTTAGACATACAGTACCTATACATAAGTGTATCCAAACACAATGTTTTTAGAAGAGATGTCCGATAATATCGGCCTAATATAAGCATAAAAATGTAATATCGGTATCAGCTTTTTTGGCTTTAAAACCGATGAAATAAAAAAAAAACATAAAAATAAAATAATGCTTGCTTTACACCGAAATAGTGCCTATGCGCTCCTGAAGCGTTTACCGGCGCACATATCGGTATCGGCTGATATCGGTATCGGTAAATTGAGAGTTGGACAATATCGGCATATTGGATATCGGCAAAAAAGCCAAGATAGGACATCCCTAGTTTTTAGCTGTGTCTCATAGCTCACAGCACATAGCTGATGTTGGACTGCCTGTCTGTCTGTCTTCGGCGGCGAGACACTTTAGACGAGGTCGTCGAAACAACTGGCCCACATGTTGAGATGAAGATGCGTTTCCTCACCATATCTTTCATCTATTGAACGAGGACGCTGAACGCGTTCACCCAACCATGTTTGAATTGAGTGATCGAACATTTTGGCGTCGTCTTCTCATCCAGCATGTAGTCCCAATCCTCATTAATCAAACACAAGCTTTCAATCTTGCCATTATCTGATGTTGTGATGTTTTCACACGCGTTGTTGTTCCCTGTCAGATTCCTACAATGCTTAGAATACACGTCCTGGCCCCGCCCACCCAGCAATTCAGCTTTTGACTCCTCTGCGCAGCATGTAGAGCGTGTGTCTCTGTTGTGTCTCTGTTGTCCTCCTCGTTCAGTGTGAAAGAGAGATCCTGCCTCTTTGGCAGTATAATGGCAGCTTAACACTTTGGACAACTGAGGAGAACAAAGTTCTCTCTGAGTGACATTGACTCTCACCGTGCAACTCAAGCGCCGGACTGCTGGGAATGGGAAGTGCCCCCACATGGTAAATCCTCAGCGTCTCCTCCCATTGCTGCATACGCCATGTGCGCAAATCAGTGTTGGAATCAGATAGTAACTACATATAACAACCCATTACATTCACATGAAATTCAAAACTTTGTGAAGATTCAAACTGCGCCTCAGAAAGCCATTTTGGAAAAAACCTGATTATGGGAGCGTGGACTTTTTACTCACAGCATGTCCGCACGCAAGCACACAAGATCACTGGACCCCATTGCAGCTTTCTGCTATAGTTGAAAATATCTAGTCAATTGTTAGCATTTGGGTGCTTTATCAAGTGCAGTTGATTGCGGCACGGCCTTAATGGTGCCTTGCAGTCACCATACATTGATTACTGCATCTGGGGTTGTCATTGAAAAACTTATGGACATATAAGAGGGTCTAATTTTTAATCAGTATGCTCGTTCTGTGCTAATCTGAATCCATAATTTGGTGGGAGAGAAGGAAGTCCTACGAGTTCAACATACTTAGAGTAGTTGCTTTCTGAATTTTGATATCTATTTTTATTTTGCCATTCATCCATCCATCCATCCACCCACATCTCGTTTTGTCAATATTTGATTTTTAAAAATTTCTAGGATGGGAAAATGTCAACAGTGAGCTCAAAAAGCTATAAAGTAGCCTCCCATCTTTTATAAGAGGCTTTTTGACATAACAGAAGGTTTATCATTTCCCAGCACTAAGCGATAAATGAGGAATTGTGACTGGACCTGCCCGCCCCTCCTCTCCACACCACCGTAAACACTGATTGCCATCAGCACCTCGTGCCCAGCTCCGGCTCAGGCCCCATGCGCTTTGAGAGCCTCAGCCGTCTCCCTCTCCCTCAGCTCCTGCCATGGCATCACCATGACTAAACCCCAGATGGTGTTTCTTTCTTTGCATCCCCCCCAAGGGTGGAGGCGCTTCTCTCTGACTGGGTGCTGACTGCTGCTGCTTACTGCACTTTGTGGGAAGGGGCTCCTATTCTTCCAAAAAGCTCTGTGTGTGTGAATGAAGGTTTAGTGCGATTAGATCTGGCAAATAAGCGAGAGCAAGCGGCTTACGAATATTTCCCTTGCCTCTGGCAAGTGAATTACGGCGAGAAATGGGATCAAGGCTGTGTTGCTGAGTTATAGCCTTAATTCAGACAGACTCAAATTCTAGTGGATTCCTAGATTATGTGGATTAGGTAGAAGGCACTCAAAGCAAAATGTGGCCTCCAATGTAAGGCTTCCATGTGTCTGCTGGAAATGGTAACATCAGTGAGTGAGGATGTCTGTTGAAAATGTCCATGGAAAACTATTCACGGTGTACCTGATAAAGGGGTTTTCCACATGATGTTCTCAGAAAGTGAGATATCATTAAACACATGTGTCATTGATAGCTGTGAGTCCAAGGGGAGCATCTGTGAGTTGCAGCAATTTTCAAAAGTTCAGGTCAAATCATTGATAAAATGAACAGCAAATGCCAATGTGACACATTACCAACAAATTGAATTGTTGCATATCAGTCATATCGTGTCATTGTACAGATTTTTCATGCTTGACTAAGTATGATTTAGGGCGTGAACCATTTTACTTGGTCGATACACATCTGTGGCCAGCAAATATCAAGAAATCTTCAAAAATGGCCATAGACACACAATGACGTTTGAAAAGATGGAAAGTCTGAGACAGTGAAGGGAAGACTCTTAACAAACTGCAAATAAAATTAATTTGCCATATTTGATTGAATCAGTTTTTTGGTATGGCCAAACCAACCTAACCAAGACCCGTTAGCTGTCCTATTGGCGCAATTAAGAAGTGGGCTTTGTTGGACAGGGGGCAAACTTTGTCTCCATTGATGGTTTGATCATGTGAGTAGGAGAGAAAAGGAATATATTGGACAGAGGCGATGAAGATGGAGCTGTCATTCAAGAGAAAAAGAAGAAGACCACAGAGAAGGTTCATGGGTAGATTCAAGGAAGACACAAGGGCCATTGGTAGATGATTTGAAGGACAGACGTAGGTGGAGAAGAATGAAATGCCGTGCCGATTCCTAAAGGAAGCAGCTGAAAGAAGACTTTCATTTTATGAAAATTCAGTTTTCCTTTTGAAGGGAAAAAATATTCAACAACTTGAACATTTTTTTGCTTCCAGACATCTTTATTCATGATTGAATTCTTACTCCCTCACATGCACTGCCCTCAACAACCACCATCTTTTTTTTTTTTTTTGTGAGAGAGCTTGACGCCCCCACCAGCCCACCTTTGATTGACAAGTGAGAGCAGCGGTACATGCATCAGATGTGCACAGTAGGGGGTATGAGGGACACACATACAGGGGTTTGTTTCAGCACAGATCCATTGTTGCCGCTCCCCACGGCTCCCTCTGTCTGTCTCCAGTCCATGGCTGCAGTGTTGCCCTCTCACTCAATCTTCCCTGACTTTTGTCTCCAGACCGAGGGGCCTGGGCAGGGCCTCTCTAGCTCACAGATTTTCAAAAACAGGTCCTCAATCTCTTAGATGATGTATTTAACCTTACAATTTTTACATTTTTTATTGGTGTGTGTAATACAGTATATTGAGAAATTACCAATATCGGAATTACCATATTTTGAGTGTCCACGCAGAATAAAGTTGGTATATTCCATTGGGTACCTATTTACTTTTTTTTCATCGCAACCAATTTAAGAAATACCTGGCATCATGAATTCAAACCAAAATACGGCCATCCCATTATTCATTTTTCCAGTGGCTAGATAATTTTTGTACAGTTTTGTTTCACCTGTTCCCACACGAACATTTCATCCTTTTTTCCGCTACTGCGTTAAGTTCACAACTGTACTACTGTGTTCATATAGCTGAGCACAGTATTGAAAACATTGAAAACTTAAATCCATGTTTTTGTTGCCTTTTAAAAGGAAATTAGAACCAAAAGCAGAGCAGTTCAGCATTATTTCATCAACTGTTCAGGGTAAATCAATGATGAAAGTCACACAGTTACATTACAACTACGGTAATTCGTGACTGTGGGTCCACGTGAGGAAACTGCTACACAATGATAAGGTGATTAGTTAAGTCGTAATTCTTCCGATTTTGATGAAGGCAGTCCATTAAGCATTGATTGACTCAAACTGTCTCAAAGTTTTCATGTACCGTTTGCTGCCAAGAGCTGTGCTCTCTCTCCTAGCTAGGCGAAGCAAGGAACAGCCACTCCAACACTCTCAGACCTCTCTCTCACTCTCTCTCTCTCTCTCTCTCTCTTTGGGAATATTTTGGCACTCGGTCTTTGTTGTCCTTGTCATTGCACCGGATTAAAAGTGAAAAAGCTGAACGGAAGATATTGGATCGATGAGTGAATGGTGTATTTCCATCCCTATCATTGCAGTGAAAATGGCAGGTGCAGCCGAGACCTTAGTAGCCATTTGACATTGTTGCTCAGGGCGCAACACACTAACAACCAATGGCGGCGCACAAGTGAAATGCCTTAAGAATTTACAAAATCTAGTAGTATTTTTCTAATCACAATTTCCGTACCTGAAGCAAATGTCTATCACAAAAGGCCTATTGATGTATAAAGTTTGAGTGCCTTTTAAAGGTTGTCATAGTTTGGGCTCTGCATTTCAACGGTCTATTCCTCCTGCTGTCCTCAACCACATTGTTCATTGGCTATTTCTCTCTCCCCCGTGGCAGGAGGTCAGATCCATCTGCTCTGTGCATACGCCTATGTCCTTCACATTGTATGCGTTGAGTGCTTGGATTTAATTTTGGGCAGAAACCATGTTTTCTCAAAGGAGGTTGATTTGTATTCCTCCGAGCTGCAGGTGGGATGGTTGTGAATCTATACTTGGTTGGCTATCTAATGCCTCAGTTAAACCATCCTCCCCCACACATCCAACTAGGTCAAGGAAAAAGGGCCCAGCAGGCAGCCTGGTGAAATCTCGGTTCCAGCGAGCATCCAACACCTATCTCCCTATCTCCATCCCATCTGCTGCGTTGAAGCCATTGTGGTTGCAAACTTTCATTTCAACAGGCCACACTTAATGTGCATGTTGATCATTTGGAATATGCTGCAAATTAATATGAATGGAAAATCAGATCATCAATATTGATATTTTAGCTCCTATTTTCTTGAAATGCTACAACAGTAGTCAGTGATGTAGTGGTTAATCTGTCAGTATGTGTTTGTTCAGTTACTTGGCATCAAAATGTAAAAGCACTACAAGTACTTGATATGTATTCAAGTATTGGTGACTGTGTAATGTAGTTTCTTTTTTCCCCCATATCCCCATTACGTTATCAGATTGATAGGCATGTCATCACTAAGGACTAAGAAGGTAAAAATGCAAACCACACACATTTTCAGGAATCCTGTTACCCATGTCTGAAGTTGAAAGGTAAAAACTGTTCCTCTGAATCTTTGTTAAAAAATGCTAATACCTCTCCACTTCAACTGAAAGTGCGTCAAAACACCTGGTGCTCACCTCTACTCGATGCCTCTTCGGCAGCAGCTCATCAGCATCGGCTTGATTCAAGGACGCTCTCCTAGTCCATGCGTGCGAGTGATGAAGCTGAACGTATTGATTATATGCAGGCTGAGAGAGTGTCATGAGGTGATGCCCTGATCTGGATGTGGGGAGGGAAGATGGTGTGTGAAGATGTACCGGAAAATTGGTGATTGCGATGATAACCTGGTACATGAGCACAAAAATCTGGTAGGTGGGAGTAATCCTTGGATCAGATGCATTTAGATGTGCTTTGATGAAGTACATGAGATTTATCTCCTCTACAGTGTACAGGTGGCTGTTAGCTGACTCTACTTTGACATTACATTGAACTACCATTATCTGACTCAGCCTATTGCATTATTCCTTGATCATGAGCAATCAGTTTTAGTATGCATGCAAATGGGCTGAGGTGGCAACGCTAAAGTGTCAATGCAGCAGTATGTGACCGCAACAGTCATAACAACTCATTTTCTTGATTGCCACATGGAGAACCAGTGCACCCATATGTCTTACATATCCATTGAATTGACGATAGAGAATTCTATGAGCAGATGTTCACTGTGGAAAGACCAACCTACAAATCCCTCTTTTCTTTAGATGTATGCTCAAACATACAGTATTTGTCTTGAGATATCAGTCTAAATTCTGTCTTTGTAACACTGTTACACTCACACAGTCCCAAACTATCTCCGTCACCTTACGGCCCAAGATACTCCACGTTTAATTGCACTTTTCAAAGCTGGGGTGTGAGAACAGAATAAAGCCCTCTACGTCCTGCAATTACTTTTGAATGAAGTGTTGAATGAATCGAGTGATCTGACTGGCAAGGTTGTGATCAAGACTGTGCCACGATCCTAGACGTGATGCGTCCATTGTCACACATTCAGTGGTGCCTCAGGATTCGAGCGGCTCACCAAACAAGCAAATGAGGTTACGAGCACAAATTGCTCAGAAAATTTGCCTGAGTATCCTAGCAATGGCTCGCGTCACTAGCATCGCTGTGGTTACGCCACATACTGCTGCATCTAGTGCTCAGGTTGTGTTGTTCGCTCGTAGCGGAAACTATGCTGCGTTCGTACGCACTTTTCAATTTTTTTGTGGTTTTACGTGACATTTTGTAAACCTCAATGTAGCACAAGAGGAGTTTTGGAAATGATTGAGCCGTTAAGAGGAAGAGGGATCCAATTTCACTGAACTGAGGAAGAAGTTAGGACAACAGGAGCATGGTCTGTGCATGACATATTTCGCAAACTGTCTGTCTGTTTGTCCACAAATAGAAGAAGAAGAAGAGGGAAGAAATTAAGAGGCTTACTGTGGCCAACGGTGTTAATTTGATTACCAAGCAACGTCCAAAACTCAACAGAGATGTTGGGAACTCTTGTTGGTGTGGATCAATAAGAGGCAGTTGTTGGGCGATTCTGTGTTAGAAGATATTTTGTGCATGTGGGCGTGTCATTCACCGAACCTCTACAGATTTCAGTCCTTCACCTGTTGACCACAGTCCATTTCATGGTCTAGTACAGCTTTTCGATTAAAAGTGACTTTCTTGGGCAAACTTTGGGTCAAGAGGTGGATGGTGCTGTTGTGGAGGACATACACTGAAGTATATCAGATATATACTGTAGCTGGGGTGGCTGATATTTTGGTCTGTCGACAGTCTGGAATTTATGGCGCTTGTGTCCTCAACTTGATGGTCTTGATGCTGAGGGAACATGACCATGAACAAGGCTGTGGCACCTCGTGTTTCCCCTGTATTGTGGTCTCCTTCCCCCGTCTCCAGCCCTGAATACCCACTCCTTCACATTCATGGCGGCTTTGATCCAGGGTCCTTTTGTCACCCGGGTTTGTTCTTTGAAATACACTGTGGCACTGTTGAGCCATCAGTGTTACATCCTCTGAGAGGGCCTATCAATCACTGACCTCGGGAGGGTGGCGCAGGCCTCCTCCAACCAAATAAGTGGGAGAGAAGTGCTAAATGGGAGGAACGATTAAAGAAGCGGCAAGTGCCTTGAGGGTGGACTGTGTGGTGGCTCCACACAATCTCAGTTCACTGTGACGCACTCGTCGTTCCTGCTAGTGTGAATGTGTGTGCACAGATGAATGCATGCGCATCAAGCAATTGCCTTTTTCTTGACAAAATCTGACAGCTTTATGTCTGTCCACATCTTATAATTACAACTCATCGTCTAAGCAGCAGTCAGCCTTATTGATCATCAATGCTAAACAACATGTTCTGCGTTGTTTAAATAGCAAATTACCATTCAGTATGTGCAATATGGCACTGTTTGTCTGATGTGAGAGAATAAATGCTAGTGTGAGTTTCAGGTCTGTTTCTGGTGGCAACAATCAAATGTTGAGACTTTTTGTTGTTGGGATGAAAGAGGAAAGAGAGTCATCACATATTAATCCCCCAGATGGAAAATACCCTCTGCCAGCAATCAAATGCATATATGGAATACACATGTGCAAATACAGGTAGTGCCTTGCTCAAGGGCATCTCAGCAGTGCTCAGTGGGCGAACTTGAATCCCTCCAGTCTTTTTTTGTTCTGTTTCCTTGATATGGGAGTGTGTTTACATATTTACGGTATGTGTTTCGGTACCTATGAATCTGTGTATGTGTACATGTAAATGACATTTTTATATTTACAAAAACCTTTCTTATATATGGAAAGCAGAATTTCTGTTAGAATGTGTCAAACAGAGATACTCTCATTCACACATTTGCCGCTACTGTGGCAATGGACTTTTCACCTTTGAAGGAAGCTCCATCTGCAATAGAGTGTCACTTGCGGCTCTTCATCAAGCAAAGTGTCTGTTACCACCAGGTCACAGAGAGATTGGCTCAGGTGGAAAAAGACAGCACACACCATATTAATTCCCCTACGCTCCGCCGCCAGACATGGCAAGTGGCACTTCAAAGGTGAAGCAAAGTGGTGTAGATCCAGGGGCTGTGATGCACAGCTTCGCCACGTAGAGCTCAGCACTCTGCTGTGCTCTACCCATCGCTCTTTTCTCCCCTGTTCCCGGCCTCTTGTAAGCTTTGTAGGAGAGTGATCAAAGTCCCATTTATCTTCTCTGACTGCTGGTGTTTCTATTCCCCAATTTCTGTTTGGGTTACTCCCTTTAGGAGTTGCCACAGTGATCCCCAAAGGCTCTCCCGTGTCCTTCACCTCCTTATGTCCTTAGCTGATCAACGTACTATCCTTGTGTCCTCTTGAACCACATCCATGAAGCTGTTCAATGGTCTTTCCCTTTAATCTAAGTTTATGGGTTCAGCAGTGCACACTCAAATGCAAGCACTCTGTTAAATCCCTCCATGATGTCACGGCTAAGGGTAAGTGCTGTTGTCTTTGGAAAGTTGTCGGTTCGTAACTGTTCCTAAAAACACAAGTGATCGTGGTGATTGCAGACTGAATTGCTCCCTTTGTTTCCCTCAATCAAAATGCCCCATGCCTACAGTGCCTTTCCACTATGTGTTATCATTGACATCGCCAAAGTCATTGAGCGGGATGTGTGATCCCTTTGTCTCTTATTGACCCACCTGGTTTACTGGATCTCCAGCTCCCTCACTGAAAGACCACGGCGTGTCGGGGTGAAGGACACCAGGTCCGGCACTATAATCAGCAGCACCGGAGCACCTCTCCTATTAACCCTGTGCACCTCTGACATCCGGCCCATCTGAAATTGTCATTGACGCGCAGGAGATGTACAGTATGTGATATGAAAAGGGCTGCTGCTGACTGCACACTATGTCACAGTGGGGATGGATGAAAGGCTGACGGCTGTTTTTTTTGTTATGCTATGAGATCTATCCGCACTACTTTTTCGATGGACTAGTAGATTGCGATCGATGTATTGAGCACCCAAATATTGGTCTACACTTATTGCAATACACGACACCCACCTCATCCCCCACCAGTGCAACACAAAACAACCCTTTGCCCCCCACAGTGCAGTACATACATGTCACTCTGCTGATGCCCAGTGCAATACATCACACATTATTTGTCCTGAGGGTGCAGTACACCCCTACTGCACATTATCTGCATGTTGTTGGTGTGTTTGTGTTTGTACTTTTATTTGTTTATATGTATGTATATATATGTGTGTGTGTGTATGTGTGTATCATTGTGTATGCAGATAAATATGGACATTAGGGATGTCCGATATTGGCTTTTTTGCCGATATCCGACATGCCGATATTGTCTAACCGTCAATTTACTGATACCGATAACAGCCGATACCGATATGTGCGCCGGTAAACGCTTCAGGAGCGCCTAGGCACTATTTCAGTGTAACTCAAGCATTATTTTATTTTTATCGTTTTTGTTTTATCGGTTTTAAAGCAAAAAACATCCATACCGATATTACGTGTTTATGCTAATATCGGGACAATGATATCGGTGGGACGATATTATCGGACATCTCTAATGGACATCTGAAGAAATACATGCTGTCACAGGGCTTTTCAGACCTTGAAAAAAAAATGTGAGCACTAGTCTTGCCAAACCTTGTTTAAGTGAGCAGACAGCAATGGTTTACTGAAGATCCACTGTTTGGTCTCAATCCCCAAATATGTGGTCCGTTTCTAGAATTGTTCTTGAGATCCATGAGTATCTTGTCACTCTCCTCTGAGGACATGTCTAGTCACGGGTTCTGACATTGGGTGGCACCAGTGCCAGTGTATTTCACCGAGGTGTGATTATGACTTATCGGAGTTTCGTCACCTTCATCGGGAAACCTGCCTCGCTGGTATGTTGCTGCCAAGGTGTGACTTAGAGTGACTAGTAGGTCATAACTTGATTTGCTTTCCTGTCTCTTTCAAGCTGAAGCAGAAATATTTGCTTAAGTCTCTCAAACGCTCCGAGCCTCTTTTGTCGTTGCCCGCAGCATGTCGGGCTGCTCTACTTCACTGGAAAGGAGGCTTGAAGTGGAAATGGTCTTGGGTGTGTTTGGTCAGTCGAGGGTTCCTGCTGCTTCCCAAGCCTCTTTGGTGCTTTCAGGTCTTTTGGGGTTGGCTATAATGGTTACTGCCGCCTCATAAAACCTCAATGGTGAACACATAATGCCAAGCAGTATAGAGCCAGGACTGAACTTGAACCAAACTTGAGCCGAAAAACTCAATCCTTTTGAGAACCCAAATAAATAGAACAAATCAACCCTGGTTGAAGTTTTTGTATCGTTATATTTTTTGCTTCTTTTTAGAGAATTTCCACCTGCTGCAGTCTCAATTGTTGCACTCTGTCTTTCTCTTTGTTTGTCTGGGTAGGAGCTGGAGAAGGCGCTGGCGGAGCAGGACCTGGACTTCCTCAGTGACCTGATTGTGTGTCTGTTGCAGGGATGTTACCAACGCAAAGACATCACGTGAGTATGGAACAGGAAGGGTGGGACATGGTGGAAGGGTCGTTTGCCCACTGGCAAGTTGACTCCACAGTTGACACGGCCACATGCTAATGTCAACTGTAGCTGTTTGTTCAGAGCATGCAGAACTGGTAACAAAGCAAGAAGAATTGAGTGTGACCTGGATAGATACGTTTGAGAGTGTTAGTGGACCCATTACATGTACTTCATACTCCACTGTATGGATGGACTTTGGAGCCAAACAGAATTTTGAAATGACTTGTAACCAGCAAACTCTGATTTATTTAACCACATTATGGTCACTATAGGAGGGTGACAAATCAAATGAGCACTGCTGTGTTTCGCCCAGTATTTGTCCAAAGTATTTGTGCATTCAATATGTGGTAATAAGGACAGCTCTACAACTAACAACTCTACAAGAGAACATTGTGAAAGTATTTAAGTACCTATTTACCTATCTACATACCCAGAATGCATTGTGACAATGCCATGTGTCAAAACAAGCTCGGATTTTGATTTTACTCTGAATTTCAGCCCAGACTGACACCTTGTTCAAATGTCTCCTGTATGATCATATATGACTGGCTTCCCAACCAATCAGTTTCCAATCACAGAATGTGTCACAATATGTCCTCTGACTGATTGTAAATCATTTCTGACTCCCGTTTTGTTTGCTCTGCTATCCTCACCATAGCTGCCAGACATTTAGCCGATACCTTGATGACATCATCAGTTACCGTTGGGAGCTGGAGGAGGGGAAGCCTAACCCCCTGCGACTCTGCCCGTTCAAGGACCTCCCTCCTCGCACTCAGGTTGAGCTCCTTCACAGGCTCTGTGACTACCGACTGGATGCCGCAGATGTCTTTGACCTTCTCAAGGTATGAAAATTGACTCAACACTGGTGAAATTGAAATAGTTTTCTTGTGTATACCATTTTCCAGGTAGGTTTTAAGATGAGCTGAGTATTTTCTACTGTCCTCCCATTAATGCATTTAAGATCAATCAGTCAGACAGACAGTTAACTGACGGAGTCGAGCCTGAGTTGAAGGGGCCCGTGTTGTGGTGAAATTGATGCAAATCACAATCTTCTAATTCATTCCACTCCTATCTTGACTCCCTTACCTCCCCAGGGTCTGGATGCAGATAGTCTAAGGATTGAACCACTGGGGCAAGATGGAGCTGGAGCCCTCTACTGGTATTTTTACGGCACCCGCATGTATAAAGAAGAGCCAGTTAAACGGAAAGTGGAGAAACAGAGGTAGATACAAAGCATGCAATATCCATCTTCTCCCTGGGTCCCGCATATACGTAGATTGTCTGTGAATGTCACTTGTTGGTCTGTTCTTTGTGACCCAAACATACTTGAAGCAACTGACTGACATTTCTTTGCACCATTGTCAAGTGTTAATAACAAATGTTTACGCATCGTCTATCTTTTTTTGTATTGTCTGTCTCCCAGTGAATCCCTCGATGTTACTGTACCTGAGAAAAAGAAAAGGGGAAGACCACCAAAGAAGAAAAAAGTGGAAGACATTCAGCAAAGGTAGAGAGTGTTTGACACTCACTAGCAATATCTACACTGATCAACCAACACATCATGAGCACCTGCTGAATGTTGTGTGGCCCTATTTTACAACATCTCCGAGAACGGTGTGGTGTCCAGCACCAAGTTGAGAGGGACAGACCCTGTCAAGTCCTGTTGATAGGATGGGGCATCCATGCAATGCACCTTTTAATCCCACTGGATGCTTGATGTGGCTCAGATCTGTGGACATTGGTGTCAAAGGCAATCTCAAACGTTTTGTTCTGTTCCTGATATATTTTCTGACCAGTTTTCACTTAGTGGCAGGACAGATTCTGCTCCTGATTGAGTCCACTAACATCAAGGAGTGTCTTTCTGTGGAAACTGAGATCTGGAACATGTCAACCCAAAGTTTCCCAGCAAAATATTTCCCAAATCATCGCAATTGACTGTAAAAGCCCACATAGTAAGAGGGTCTATCCCACCTCTTGCTCGACAAAAGCCGCCAGAGACACCGATGACCTCTGAGAAGATTAAGCATGCCAGAAAATTAATGATTGAATGAATGTTTTTATATCAGAGGTTCCCCTATCATCCTCCACGGCAGTCTTGTAGTAATTGTAGAGGCATAAAGCTGGTGAGCCATATCATGAAGATACGGGAGAGAGCTGTCGAACCTGGGACGAGACAAAAGGTTACAATTAATGAGCAGCAGTGTGTTTTCATGAGAGAACCACAGATGCCATCCCTGCTTTGAGAATGCTGATGAAGAAGTACAGAGAAAGTCAGAGAGTTTCTCTTGGAGAGTTTTCACCTCTCCCTCAAATGCTGCAAAGCGCCTTAGCACCTCTCTTGTTATGCTGCAGGCAAAGCGTCTGCAAATTGGGGGTTGGAGAGGGTACGCGCCAAGCTGAAGGATATCGCCTGTGAGCCCTTACCGGTTTGTCTGTTGTAAGCGGGGCGGCTGCAGGACACATTTGGCCTGCAGACTTTGGACATCCCTGCTTAACAAGGTGGTAGTAAGACCTGGCTTGGCGTATGGTTAAGAAACTGTGTCTTAAAAGTTGGGAGCCTGAGCCGGAGATGGTTGAAATGAAGATCTTGAGGGGATTTTGTGAGTAACAAGGACAGGGTCAGAAATGAGACCATGATACAAACAGCCTAAGGAGCTGTTTGGAGATAAAATCAGGGAGGCAACATTGAGATAGTTTGGCCAGGGGCAGACGAGAGATAGCCGATATACTGGACGCAGAATTCCAGAGGTTGAGTTGTCAGGTAGGACGAAACCCCACAAATAATAGACCTCAGAGGAGGTGTGGTCAGGCTGTTATCACACTGCACGGGGACGGCTCCCAGCATCACCCTCAGACCAGTTCTCTGGCAGGCCAGAGACCGTGTTCTCTGAACCAGTCCAGAGGCCGAGGAGCTTTCACACCTGCAAATAGATGCGGTTTATCACAGGGATCAAATTTCAGTTGAATTGGACTTAACAGCACCTGTGTAAAAAAAGTTTGAATCTACCGTCCCAGTTTCTCCATTGATAGTGGGGATTTTTTTCCAGGATGCGTTTTGCTTTGGCTTCTAAATCTATGATGCAACACTTTGTGCTATTCAAGTATTTACTCATCTTTGACATACTTCTCATTATTGATTAAACCATTTTGGCTATGATCTGCTACCCAACAGTTGTTTAAAGATTATTTGAAGTACTTGTAAACTATCAGAATTTAAAGCCTGAGGATGAGCAGGTATTTTGCAAAAATAACTACACTGCCCCACAACGACATCGAACATGAGTATATTGAAAAATAAGATCTGCTCTTTTCTTGTCAATTTTTGTCAATTTCAGTCAAGGGGAAAATGAAGAGGAGTCAGATATTGGAGTGGAAGACTTGAGAGCTGAGCGAGGTGAGATAAATGGAAATTGTAAGCTTTAATGTTGTAAGGATTGTTGTGATGGATGACATTATTGGTATGACATATGGTATGCGTTCCTTTACTTTAAACTCAACCATCCAATTAAAAATGGTCTTATAAAGAGTCTCTCTCTTTCTTGTCGCTCTACAAGGCCGCAAGCGAGGCAGGTGGTCGCTTGTGTGTGATACGGAAGAGCAGTGGCTAAAGTTGGCAGAGAGCATCAAGGACAAAACTTCCTCTCAGGACCGTCACCTTTACCGGATCATCACCCAGAACTTCCTGCCAGAGATCAGCAGCATGATTGAGCACAAGGTCAGACATACTTTCATGATCAAATGTCCAAAAACAACTAACTATTGTGTGGAAAGACAAATAGTGTGTGTGGTATTTTCAAATACAAGATATTTTTCAATTTCATAGGCGGACATGAGTCCAATGCAACTTCTTAATAGCAATAGCAGTGTAACCTTCTCATCGAAGACTTCTCATAATGACATATCTTACACAATTTTCACCAAAAACTGTGAATTCCATTTGCAATTCGAAGAACCCTCTGGAATTTGAGATTGCTGTAGTTCTACTGGCATTGTTTATGGCATATATGGAGATAATTGTAGCTCTTAGTCCAGATGAAGAGGTAGGTTGGTACTTAATTGATCCATTGATCTGGTCACCCAGGAAATTAATGACTAGACTAGCTGCTATGTTAATTTTCTCTTAGTCAAGCCAGAGTAAAATGGATACCACCACCACCACTGCTACTTTATTGGCAGATATTGTCATAGCAATTAATACAGAAAAATTGAATCTTGCAAGAAGTCACACGAATACCAGTACAAGTGTAGCAAATTAGTATTATTAAATTCCAATCTTAAAGAGGAGGAAAATTTAAATGGATGGAATATGTTGATATTAAGCCTTGTCAGAAAAGAGGCACAATATCATTTGTCAATAAGTTGATGCCAAAAAATTTCTAGGCAAGAAAATTGTTCCAGGTAAGAAGTCACAGGAATCCATGAAATGTAGTTACGGTAATTAGTTTTTTAGATTCCTAGAATACGTTAAGAATTAATATCAAAAATGATCTCGTCATGCCATTCACTACCACAATGGCTGTCTAATGTGATCCTGGTGACCATCCTTTGCTTTTGGCCTCAGCTGTGAAGGTGACCGACTAGGGCTTTAATAACAGAATCATGGGAACCTCCTCTCGTCGAGGTGTTTTGTTCTTCATCATCACACAAAGTATTATCAATCAGTTTTCATGGCCCTGGGGAAAGAC
This sequence comes from Carapus acus, assembly GCA_900312935.1. Taxonomy (NCBI): domain Eukaryota; kingdom Metazoa; phylum Chordata; class Actinopteri; order Ophidiiformes; family Carapidae; genus Carapus; species Carapus acus. Next base: position 54,010 of record OMPJ01017609.1, read on the forward strand.
GCCGTTCTCCCTGCACCTTTTTCAATTGAAGTGCAGAAAGTGAAGTCTGTAGCTGTTCCCTCTCGTCAGCTTGCAGAACATGCTTGAAGCCAGACACTTTGCCTTCTCCCATCCCTTCATAGATAACCACCACTGACAGTTGCTATAGAAACATTCTGTGGCCCTCCTCTGTCATCAGCTATGAGACATAGAATGTTGCTGGCTGCTCGGCGCGTGAAGTTTGACACTCCTGTCACCGATCATTTGTCTCTCTTGGTTAAATGTGTACCTGGTCCGATCACACGTTGATAGTGAAGGCGTGTGATTGTTGTGCAATCACCAAGAATACAGAGACCAACACATCTTGTTTACAGAGGCTATACTAGAGGCTGTCCATGTTTTCCAGTGTAATTGAGCTTTATACCGCATGGTGTCCTTAATAAAGTCAATTGATTTTCTATGTAAAAAATGGAACTTAGTTTTATACACTATTGCACTTTATGTAACCTGTCAGAAATGGTCAACAATGTTGAAATTCCATCCCATAAATCTGTTGTTTTTGTAATGAGTGCAGACTGAGCAAGTTCTGAAAGATGACGCTATATTGATACAAGTAATGCAAATAATTACCGGCACTTAACAAATCAGTGCGTGACCTGTTGGAAATTATCTATATATGTAAAATACCATGTGTGTACAAAAGCATACAAATACTCAGTTTAGTTTTGTATTTTAAACTATCAGTTGTGTATCTTGATCCAGTCAACACATTTTAACATTGTGTGTGTTGTCAGCAGATGTAGGCCTGGCTGTGTGTGTATTCTTGTGCTCAGTGCGTACGCAGCCTCTCGAGTCCTTCTAATGTCACCAGCCATTTCATGGAGCACTTGCGGCACGTGAGCCATCACCTTGAGGCTGCACGGAGCCTCCTGAGTGACAGCTCGGCTGTGCTGCAGGATTCCTTGTCTCGCTCGAATGTGTTTGTGTGCGTTATGTTGTGGGATTGAGCGCTAATGGTGGTGTTGGAGGGGCAATGTCGAGCTACATAAAATTCCTGAAAAGACGTGTGGTCAGTATGTCACAGATGGAGCATGTTGGTCTTATTGGCAACACCTCTTGCGATGTCTGTTGAAATACTGATAGCCTTGATTTGAAGGTGAACAATCATCTTCTAATTGGTGCTGCAATGCAGTTCACGTACTGGGGACGGCAGCATCCGTTTCCCTTCTTGTCCTTCGTCATTCCGTATGATTTGTCAAGTGCCAAAGAACACACAGAGCATTATTTATTTGACTAGTTTGGCTGGGCTGTCATCCCCCAGCGTGAGGCAGGGTGCTAGGGCAGCAAACAAGAGAGTCTTGCATGGGGGGATGGGAGATCACAGCCTGTGACCTTTCAAGGCTTGTGCAGAACACACGGCTCCCTGGAGCGCATCATTGGGATGGATTGTGTGTGTCCGTGCCAGCGCGCTTGTTTGTCTTGTATATTGATATTACAAGTGCTAATCATATGTTCTTTTGCCATATTTACATTAGATATTCACTTAAGGGGGTGGTGGGGTCACTGAAAAGGATTTATGGCATATGTATGTATTAAAAAAATCCTTGTTTGGGTCGTTGCAACAGGTCCCACCATTGACCTTTGAATTTTCAGTAGGTGACAGAGGTGAATGCATTCTCATTTTCTCTGCTCAGGAAAGGGAACATAAACAGAAGCTGCTCAACCCAAACCCCATTCGCACATCACAGCATCTCTCTGCTGGATATACAAACCAAGATGAGGAGGTATGTGAGAATTTGTTCGCAAATGTATCTGTGTTTGAATCACACTGCTGTAGGAGCTGCATTTATTTAGTGTAACTCGGATATGAGGTATCATTGATACTCAAGCCAACTGTTGGTACAATATCGGCGTTGGTGACTTTTTCCTGTAGTCAAGGAGATGATGTTCGTGCCCTGTCTCTTGACAAGGAAAAAGAAGTTTCATTTATGAAAACCCCCTACATGCCCTTGTAAAAATAAATGCTTCCTCTGTGAATTTGATCAAGGACATCTCTTGCTGGCTTTAAGATCTCAGCCAGCAAAAATGTACGCTTACACATCAAGCTTTCATTTCAGAATGACAAGAGCGTCTTTCATCCTTTCACAATGCATTGTGCGTATAATGTATTACCTCTATGGGTCGTGTCATGGATTGCAGTTTTCATGACGTGCTGCGCCAGTTTCAAGAGTCTCAGTAGACAAATGGCTTGTGTGCAGGACAATTTGAAGACGACGGCGGAAATTGATAAGAAGAAAGATGAGGAGCAGGACAGGCAGGTCCTACTGGCCGAGCAACGTAAAGAGGAAGAGAGGCTCCTTCAGGAGGAAAGGCAGAGAGAGAAGATGGAAAAGATAAAGGCCGTTGAAGGTAAGGCCGTTTGAGCGAAACGCACGTGAGATCTCCACCCACGTTTCACAGATGACAAATGTAGAGGTTGAGCTAGATGTTTGTTTGAGCGTGGGGATTGACAGAAGCGATCCAGGTGTCCGGCCCTCAGAGAGTGCAGAGTTGCAGTCATTGCACATTCTTTCATCAGCTCCCCACAAGCGGCAGCGGGGCGGGGAGCTGCATACATCTCTTTCAGCTCAAGGATCAAGGACAAATGGGTTTTGAGATGCACCCCACACAGACCGACATCTCCAGAGTGACTCTTCACTGTTGCTCTGGCACTGCAGATTGATGTCACGCACATGCCCTATAGGATGGTGTGTTCCGGACCTTTAATCATAGAATCACTTCTCTCTATCTTCCTCTCACTGATGTAATCTGTCAAGGGTTAACGAACTGCTGATTGTGCTTCAGTGGAGGAGACTCATTAATGCATTGTGGATGAACAGCAGGACTTGGCCCTCTCTATGGGTAGATTGCATACATTAAATCTTCCCACAAACATCTTACATCCATGCAGCAGGGGGGCAGCAGGCCTCTCTGCCTTTCATGTAAAAAAAAAAAAAAAAGGTTGCAATAAGATACACATTCTCTGCTGCTGTGCTCTTACTATCCCCGTGAATGGGATAGTTGATGGATCATTCTCTTTCGAGCTGTGTCGTGTGTTGACCCGATATTGGTTTCAACTGACAGCTGCAGTGATCACAAGTACAACTCAAAGTGTCACTCAAGACCCCTTTTCCGTGTGTGATTGTAATTATCCTCGATTTGTCCTTCCCAGAGCGTGCCAAGCGGAGAAAGATGAGAGAAGAGAAAGCGTGGCTGTTATCCGAGGGAAAAGAACTCCCGCCTGAACTCTTAAATCTGGAGCCTTCTTCTCCTGTCCTCAGAACCCGCAAGAATAAGGAATTGTAAGAGTCTTTTTCCATGTTCAATGCCACTTACCTCTTTAACCAATTTACAATTCCTTTCTTGTAATTTAATTGGTGTTTTGTAAACCATTTCAGTTATGAAATTGATGACGACTACACAGCCCTGTACAAAGGTAAAGGACCTCTGAATTTTGGGTTAAAAGATGTTTATCGACTCCATTAGAATTTCTTTGTGTGGTGGTCCGATCGGTTTACCACAGATTGATTTTTGAACTATGTCACTAACCTATTTTATATAGTTTTGGAGACCTTGAAGACCCACAAAGATGCTTGGCCTTTCCTGGAGCCTGTGGATGACTCGTATGCCCCAAACTACCACGACATAATCCAGGTAGAATTACTCTCCCAGAGGAAAGTGACTGACCTTGTTCTTAATCACCAATAATGTCTGAATTTTAATTGGTTGATGTGACATTTTAAATGTCTCACAGACTCCCATGGATCTGTCAACCATCGAGAAGAAACTCAACGATGGGGATTATGTTGCCAAAGAGGAGTTTGTCGCCGACGTGAAGCTCATGTTTGAAAACTGTTTGGAGTACAATGGAGATGACAGTGGTAATAAATCTTGTTTTTCAAGTCTGCAAATCTTTCACCTATTAATGTTAAGATATTTATGTCCTGTGCCGACGTCTGTCTGTCTTGGCTTCTTGAGAGACGACATATTTAGTGTGTACTTGACCTCAGATCTGTGATGGAGACATCAGAACCTACTGAAGTGAGAAGCGTGTTGAGAAAAAGAGGCTTATGCACGGAGAGACGGGGCGATGGTGGGAGAGGGCAAAATAAAAGGAGGCCGAACTTTGTTGTGTTGGGGCTGGGGCAGGGCAGCTTTGACAGTGATTAATGGGGAGAGACTGAGCCGTGCTCCAGTGCTTAGGGGGATCTCAGCCCTGCAATGGTAGAGAATGGCATTCCAGCCGCGAACCCCCCACCCCTCCTGGAGTCATCCATCCAACTGAAAACTCTCCCCAGGGAAAGGGGGAGGATGGCAATAAAGGGGGGTTGAGGTAGAGCCTGCAGAGGAGGAAGGGTTTGAAGGAGTAGGGGTCAACTGATGCCCTCTAACCAGGTCAGACGCCAGTAGGCTGAGAATTGAACATGCGTGTGGTTTTAAAGTACTGTATTATATGGGCTGCACCCACACAACAGTGAAATGGTGTGTAAGATTACATGTTATTTTCAAGTAGAAAACTGATATTCACGATTAGGTTGGCCGTTTGTCTGCCTCCCAGAACAGCCCACCTCTGCTCCATGCAGCACACGAGTATTTAATTTACAGTGTTTCCCTGCAGAAATGTTCCCTACAAAAAGTAAATACAATGAACGCAGGAAACAAAGTAAAAACCCAAGAAAAAAGCAAAACAAAACATTTTCTGTAAGTGTAAAAACTGTACAAAAACAGCAAAACTCCACCTTTCCTTTTTCTCTTGGGTCCCATCAGCTTGCCGCACTATCTTCAGTCCCAGGTCTCCCAAATACAGCTCCAACCTCCTGCTTTATACCCTGTGGGTCATACTAAATCAACCAAATTGATCATCAGTAATCAATTATCTGAAAGGAACAAAACACCTGGTCCACATTACACCGACATTCACAGTTATTTAAAATACAGTCATCCTCTTACTTGGAGATATATTCTATGTTCCACAATGTTTTAAAATGAGTTAAATTACTCCTCAAACTGAGGACATCCCTCCCGTTCTACCATACTTGGCTCCTTCCATTGGGTAGCCATTTTAAAACCCTATGGTACGCTCCAGCATGGTTTGGTAGCTCCCTTCCTTGAGGCCCGCAGGACAGAACAGGTGAACAATTGATATATATGTTTGGTCTAACAGACAAATATTTGAAAACTGGTCCATCATAAAAACTTGGACTTTGTAGGCCACAGCCCACACCGTGCCAGTGATCCTTAATATCGTGTCTGTTCGGATATACAAATTAAATTCTTTCCTCGTCCTTCCACAGAATATACAGTCATGGCAGAGTCTCTTGAGCGGTGTTTCAGCAGAGCCCTGATAAAACACTTCCCCTCTGAGGACGGCGATACCGACGAGGAGTTCCACGTCCGCAAAGAGGACAAGGAGCACAAGGAGAAAAAGCGTAACCGCAGCAAGAGGCACTTGGGCCCAGACAGTTTGATCAAAGCCACCGAAGAAGTCCAGCGTAAGCGACACTCCCACGGGGTCAAGGACGGCAAACTCCCAGGGGAGGAAGACACTAAGCACACATGGCCCCCGCCGCTCCCCTCCTGGCCCAATGGCACCTCCGGCCACTCCCAGGGCTTGTCAGCAAACCAGCTGTGCTACCCCAATGGAGACATGAAGAGCATGTACCACCAAGGACAACAGGTAAGCACAGCATTAGATCGCTCATTTTGCCAACTCAACCCTGTTTAACTGTATTCCTTCCATATCTAAAGATGTGATCGATCTGTCTAAAGTGAATGTCCTGTTAGCCAAAATGAATTACCTTAGTTTCTTCCCTTCCTTTATAACGTCCAGTGTGTGCCATCATTGCATGACACAGATCTCAACAACAGTGTCTTTGTTCTACCTTGCCAGTTCAATCACACCCCTGGTCCCCAAGGTCCACTCATGTATACCTCAAGAATGCCCATGGACTCCCCCTTTCCTCTCCCGGGACACTTGCACAGGCATGGAGATCCCAGCATGAACAACTTGCCCCCCAACATGAACATTCAGGTAGGAAGGCAATGCAACAATGCTGGTCCTCACGGGTTGAACTCCTATGTCGCAAAATTGAGTAGAGTATGAAATATAAACATATTTGTGAAATGCAACCACAGTAGATTTCCTTTTTATCGACATACTGTATATTTCCAGCACATTTGTTTGTTTGTTTGTTTGTTTGTTTGTTTGTTTGTTTGTTTGTTTGTTTGTTTGTATTTATTTATTTATTTATTTATTTATTTATTTATTTATTTATTTTTAAACCACCCAGCTCGGATAAACCCACCACAATGTCAATTTGTTTGTTAATATTAGAAGACAGACACTTTTTTTAACTTGTGTGTCACACTGGGCGTAACGGAGGCCACTTGCAAATAATCTTTTCATTTTATCGTTATTCATTCCAGTATGGTACAACTTAATGTTGCAGAAAATCACCTCACGGCTGTGGGACTTAATTGGCAGATGAGGATGCTTTATGGATGCTCCACATGATCTGTTTTCATGGTTCATGCCAGTATGCATCTCGCACGGGCACATGCGTGACCTCAGTTTTGCTGGGGTGACGCCTCACACACTGTCTGTGTTTTTCCTTCATAATCTCACAGAAGTGACCATGTGATCACGAACTATCAATGTAGAAAACCGCCTCTTCATATTCATGCTCACTGTAGTGAAGGCAATGTGATTTTATGACTCCTGCACATCTCGTGAAAATGTGCCCCAATCAAATTCTTGACTCTTGTTTTTGCTCTCTTCCTACAGCGAAGGATGGCTGATGGCCACCACATGGGCCATAGGTATCCCATGGGCCCAGGTCCTGCTTCACACCTGCACCAGCAACATCATCCGCAGCAGCAACATCATCCGCAGCAGCAACATCATCAGCACCAGCAGCAGCAGCAGCACCTGTACATGGGGCCGACCCACGGCCCGTCCCTGGGTCCGCGTCCCACAGCCATCCAGCCGGGGCCTCCCCCCGAGGCAAGCATGTATCCACTACACCAGCGGCCCGAAGGACACCCCATGCGTCCTATGAGCAACCCGTACTCAGGGCCAGAAGGGCCACTAAAGCACAACTACCAAGGGCTAAGGACGCCTGGAATATGCAACGTATGGACTGGTATGAACCTCCAAGAGAAACACGCTGGGATGCCCATGCGTGATCCCAGAATGCCCAATCACAGCAGCTTTAATTATGGAGGCGTGCCTCCTCCGATGGGACACAAGCCGTGGTCAGAGGCGGCGAGATATCCTCACCCACCTCTCAGCGCCCAATATCAAATGACGGCAGCGGTCAACAGTCCCGGCGCCATGTCCTCACATCCCCCGGTAACCAACCCCGAGTCCTCCAAAAGGGCGCGCTTAGCATCCATGTTGGAAAGCCCCGAGATGCTGGCCCTGCAGCAGCTGTCTGCCTCCTCTAGACCCCCTGCTCGTCCCCCTCATCAGCACATGGGAGATCATCTGCAGCCTGGGCCCCCATTAGAAATTGGCAGCAACCCAATTCATCCCTCTCAGCA
>OMPJ01017610.1:19025-33067 GCA_900312935.1 Carapus acus
CCGTTGTAGCCCACTGCCGCATTCTCGGCCGTTCTCAGTCTGTCCTGGTCCACGTCTGCGTCTACGACCCCTTTGACTAAGGCCTCCTCCACCGTCAGCTTCTGGTTGGTCGCTGGGTCGATGATGTGTCCAGTGGCGGCTTGGGCGTCCAGCAGCAGATCCACTTTGTTCTGGGAGAGCAGCTTTTTCTTCTTGGCTTCTGACAAAGACATCTTGCCTTTGGGTCCTGCTGCCACCCCGGCGATGGGCCCCGTGCCCCTCAGATACATCTTCAGCTCCTCAGACACCTGTTCCACAGTTTTCTCCCCTTTGAGCAGGCGGTCAAAGGTTTTCTTGTCCAGGATTCCACATTCCAACAACTGCAGTGCCGTAACAGGCTTACGGACCCCCTGAAAGATCAGCGAAGATGGATCTTTCTTTTGAGTGACTGGCAGAAGACGCAGGCCCGTGCGGTACTCAGGTTTGGATCTCTCCCTCAAATCTGCGTAGCTGACATCATTCTCAGTGTCCGGGTCGACATAACACTTTGGATTCTGACTCAGCTCTCGAGACAGACCCTCGTCCAGCAGGTTACGCTTCATTGCTGCGTCTCTGGGCAAAAACACGCTGAGGTCGGGATCTAGAATTCCTCCTGAGCCCTCTTGAGCTTGCAGCAGACGTAGCACCATTTGCCGGTCGACCCGCCCTACCTTCATGGCCTCATACGCTGACAGAGGTCTGGCTGCAGAGGGGTCCGGGTAGCCCACTGCAGCGCCCTCTGCTGCCAGCAGTCGCTCTCTGTCCGCGTTATCGATCACGCCTTTGGCCAGAGCCTCTTCCACTGTCAGCTTCTCGCTGGTTTGGGGGTCGATGATGTGGCCCGTGGCCGCCTGAGCCTCCAGCAGCAAATCTGCACTATTTTCAGTAACAAACCACCTTTTCTTGGCCTCGGACAAAGAAACCTTCCCAGTGGATCCAACGGTCACTCCCGCGATGGGCCCAATCCCTTTCAAAGATACTCTCTTGGCCGCGGATACCTCAGGGATTGTCTTCTCCCCTTTCAATAACTGGTCAAACGTCGGCTTGTCCAACACTCCACAGTCCAACAACTGCTGTGCTGAAACCGGCTTTCGGACGCCATCAAAGAGCAGTTTATCTGGATCTAGTTTCTCAGTCACGGGGAGGAGCAGCATGCCCGTGTGAGCCTCGATCTTGCATCTTTTCTTCAAGGCTTCGTAAGTGGTGTCCTGCCCACTTTCTGGATCGGGATAACAAGTGGGACTGCGGCTGAGAGCGTTAGAGAGGTTTGCATCCAAAAGGTGGCGCTTCATGGCAGTGTCTCGGGGCAGGAAGACGCTGAGGATGGGGTCCAGAATCCCCCCCACAGACTCCTGAGCCTGCAGCAGACGCAGACCGGTCTGGGTGTCGACGAGTCCGTTCCTGACCGCCTGGCACACGGACAGCGGCTTGGCCGAGTTGGGATCTTTGTAGCCCACGGCGGCGGCCTCGGCAGCCAGCAGCCTGTCTCGCTTGCTGCCGTCCACCACTCCGCTGGCACAGGCCTCCTCCACCGTCAGCTTCTGATTGGTCGTGGGGTCGATGATGTGGCCTGTTGCTGCCTGGGCATCCAGGAGGAAATCTGCACATTCTGGTGATACTATCTTCTGTTTTTGGGCCTCTGGCAGTGACATTTTGCCTTGCCGACTTGTTATAACTCCGACAATGGGCCCGCTCCCCTTCAGACTGATGGTTTTGTCAGCGGCGACCTCCGGGACTGTCTTCTTGCCCCTCTCTAGTTGGCTGAACAGCTGCTTGTCCAGGACACCGCACTCCACCAGCTGCTCGGCTGTGACAGGTTTGCGAACGCCATCGAACACCAGCTGGGACGGATCTACCTTCTCGGGCACGGCCAGCAGCAGCAGCCCCGTCTGCGGCTCCACCTCGCAGCCTCCCTTCATCGACATGTAGGTGACGCCCTTCTCGTTTTCTGGGTCCAGGTAGACCTCGGGCCTTTGATTTAGAACTCGATACAGCTCCTCGTCGATCAGCTTCCGCTCGATGGCCGTGCCCTTTGGCAGGAACACGCTGAGGTGGGGGTCCAAGATCCCCCCCACAGACTCCTGGGCTTGGAGCAGGCGCAGCGCGGTGGTCTTGTCAATGACCCGTCTTTGCAGGGCCTGGAACACGGACAGGGTTTCGCTGGAGCCGGGGCTGCTGTAGCCCACGGCCGCGGCCTCGGCCGCCAGTAATCTGTCTCGATCCGCCTCGTCGATCAAACCTTGGTCGCACGCGTCCTGCACGGTGAATTTCTGATTGGTTCTGGGGTCGATGATGTGGCCCGTGGCCGCCTGAGCCTCCAGCAGCAGGTCCGCGCTGTCAACTGGCAGGAGATTCTCCCTCTTGGCCTCCGTCAGGGTGAGTTTGCGTTGGGGTCCCGTGGGGGCTCCTTTGCCTTTGGCGCTTTGGAGCACCACGCCCGCGATGGGGCCGGTGCCTTTCAGACTGACCCTCTTGTCCACAGACACCTGAGGGACGGTCGTGTGGCCTTGCACCAGGTTGCTGAGCGTCGGCTTCTCCAAAACCCCGCATTCCAGCAGCTGCTGGGCGGTGACGGTCTTGCGAACCCCATCAAACACCACGGTGGAGGGGTCGATGGTGGGGGGCTCCCTCTGGGCCTTCAGCTCCGTCTCCATGGTCTGTCTGATGACCGTCATCTCCCTCAGCTCGTTCTGGAGGGCCGTCAGCTTGCTCTTGTACCTCTCCTCCAGCTCCCTCAGCTCCCTCATCAGCCTCTCTATCTCACTTTTCATGGCGTTCCTCTCCCTCTCCAGGTGGTCCTTTTCAGAATCCTGCTGCCTGAACATCGACTGCTTGCTTTCACACTGCAGCTTCCAGTAGTCGACATTCTTCGTGGCTTTGTCGTTCTCGTCCTGTAAACGCTGCTTGTCGCGACGCTCCGATTCCAGGGCCAGTTTGATGCGCTCCAGCTCCTCCTCCAGCCTTCGCAGGCGACCGTCATCCGGTGCCGCCGACTTGAGCTTGAGCAGCAGAGTGTCTCTCTCAGTCACAATCTCAGTGTACTGGGACTCGGTGGACTGCATTAGAGTGGTCATCTGGAGGAAGACGTGGGGAGAGATCATTTAGAGAGAGAGGGATGAGAGGAGGGAGAGAAGAGGGAGAGAAGAGAGACAAACGTCAGATTGGGAAATTCTGTCACTGAATTGTTACTTTGCGATGTTGCTGTAAATAAGCAAACAACCAGAGGAAACAACAAGTGCAAAGCTGCAGTCTGTGGGGAGGACGACACAAAAGTGACTGATAACACATCTTGTTTGTCATTAAATTAATCTTGCCGTGTAGCCAATGCTGCGAGGCTTTCAAACACAGACGGTTGGTGTCTGCACCTGGTGTCCTTGTCCTCCCCCTGCTTGCAACACTCTGGCACAGTGTGAATGTCAAAGCCAGGCTGCACCAGTCCACGTGGGACACACGAGGAAGGGACGCCGGCAGCAACGTCAGACGGCAACACTCTTACCACCGTGTTGCCCACTGATGTCACTCTGGCAGTTCTTGGGACTGAATTTGCAGTCAATTCTTCCTGAATTTGCAGATAATTTCTGAGGTTACTTCCCGTGAAAGGGAAGTTTTTCCTCACCACTGTTGATAATAAGTTGGGTTGCAGTGTGTTTACCTAGTAGATATATCTATATTCCAATCTGGAAAGAGTTTAAGAGTAATTCTGTTGCGATTTTGCCCTACACACATTAAGTGAATTGAATTGCACAGCAGGTCTACCCTCCAAATAGTTCCTCCAGTGGCATGAAATTATTCCTTTTTGTCATTCAGTCAACATACAGGTGCATAATTATCTGTGGCATTATCTGCAATTAAGTGTAAATTTACACATAGATCCAGGCAACCTTTTTTAGGCTGTATCAACTTTGAGAAAAAAGCAGCAACAACAACAACAACAACAACGATGATGATTTACAAGATTGGGAAGTTACATGAGGGTCACAAATGGAACAAAGGCCACAGTCAGTGTTGAACAATTGTTACAAATTACATTAAACAACCTTCCCAGTCTTGCACATGATGGAGAAGACATTGGTCAAGATACTGACAGTCGCTAAAAACGACAGCGTTTAGAATACAAAGTCAGAAAACCATGCGGATCACGACAAGCTAGAGAGTTTCACTCCTTCACTCTGTCCACAGTCTGCACCATCTGGAACAAAGTGGCACAGTCGGCCCGCTGCGTCTGAGAGTGCAGACTGTGTCCCAGAGGAAAGACCATCGACTACATCTGATGATTGAGTTGACAGAAAAGGATCTACAGCATGCAGGCCACTGCATCTACAGGAGGTGCAAAGCTGAGCGTGTTTGCATGAGGGCGGCGCCCATGCAAGGCCATTTGAACATCAACGTTCAAATCAGAACTACGAGCCAGTTCTGTGTGGGGGTCTACGGCATGCAAGGAGCAGGTCTCTATGAGAATTTGCTTGCTGGGCCCATGATTTGAGGGGGCACTCCAGGACCAGTACCTCCACGGCCTGCCTCTGGGTTCTCTCCATCTCCAGCTTGAGCTGCTCCCTCTCTGAGGAGAGCTCGGAGATGAGGTTCTGACAGTCCACGTTGCTGCGCGCGCTGGCCTGCAGCTGCAGCTCCAGGGCAGCGATCTGATCGGCCAAGGCTTCTGAACCCCCCGACTGGGCCTTCTGGAGCTCCTCCTTCTCTCGCTGGGCGGACCTGAGCTGCTCCTCCAGCCTCAGCCGCTCTTTGCTCTGCGTCTCCGTCAGCCCTCTGAGGCGCAGCAGCTCGGCGGAGGTCTGGCCCAGGGCCTCGCTCTTCTCCTCCACGGCTCTGCACAGGCTTTGGTTCCGCGCGTCGGCCTCTTGGACTCGGGCCTGTTCCTGCTGGAGCTGCTGCTGCAGGGCCTTCAGCTCGGAGCCCAGCTGCGCCAGGCGCTGGCCGGAGGCTTCGCTCTGCTGCCGGCTCCTCTCCAGCTCCTGCTCCAACTTCTGCCGCTCCTCCTGCCCCTTGGTAGCGGCGGCGCCGGCCTCCTCCTGGCTGTGCCGCAGGGCGGCCATGGTGTTTGTGAGCTCCAAGATGGTGACGGTGCTCTTCTCCACCTCGGCCTCGGCGTGTCTTCTCTTCGCCACCTCCTCCTGGCCGGCGGCTCGAAGGTTCTCCGCCTGCCGCTCCAGGCCGTCCCGCACGTCCTGCAGGTCCTTGATGCGGCCCTGTAGCCTGTTCAGGTTCTGCTCCAGCCTCCCTCGGTCTCGGCTCCCCCTCTCCTTCTCCACGCGGAGACGCTCCAGCTCCTCCCCGTACTCCTTCGCCTGCGTCAGAGCCGTGGACGAACTCGCCAGTCGGACCTGCAGCTCGGCTAAGCTCTGCTCCAGCACGACCTGGCCTTCCTCCACCGTCCTCCTCCGGCGGGCCTCCTCCTCCAGGCCGTGCGTCAGGTAGACCAGCTGCCCGTCCTTCTCCTCCAAAGTCTTCACGAGCTCGGCCAGCTCCGAGCCGTGCCGGACCTTCTCCTCTTCTCTCTCTCTGATCAGTGCCTCCAGCTCCTCCTGCGCCTGCCTCCTCCTGCGTTCCTCCTCCACGATCAGAGCCCGCTGGGCGAGAGCGTCTTCTTCTGCAGCCCTCCGTTGCTCTTCCACATGGTTGAGAGTGAGTTCGAGCCTCCTGAGCTCCTCCTCCAGCGTCCTCCTCTCCGCCTCGGTCCTCTCGCACTGTAGCTGGAGCTCGGCGGCGTGCTGCTCCCTCTCGGCCGCCAGCCTCTGCAGGTCTGCCTGGCTCCCGCTGAGGTGGGTCTCGTAGTTGAGCTTCAGGTTATCGATCTCGGCGCAGCACTGGCTCCTTACCTTAGAAACCTCCTTCTGCAGCTCCCTCATCTTGGCCGCTCCCTCGGCCAGCTGCCGACGCAGCTGCTCGATCTCGTGATCCTTGTCTGCCACGCTCTTCTCCACCTCCACCTTGGCCCAGCTGACCGTCTCCAGCTCCTTCTGCCTCTTCCTCAGCACCGTGTCGTACTCCTCCTGCTGCTGCGTGTAGCGCTCCTCCGCCAGCCGCCTCTTCCGTTTCTCCTCCTCCACCAGGTACTTGAGACGGGCCACCTGGTCGTTGAGGTCGGCCAGCTGGCCCTGGGTGGAGTCCAGACTCTCCCTGGTGGCGTTGCACTGCAGGGCGGTGTTCCTCTTCACCTCCTCCATGGACAGCAGCTGGTTCTTGGACTGGGACAGCTCGCGCTCGTAGCGGGCGATGGACTGCTCCAGCGACTTGTTCTTGCCGCTGGATTCTTTCATGTCGCCTCTCAGCTGCCGCAGCTCCTCCTCCAGCAGCTCCATCTTGGTGTTGCGAATCTGTGGGCGAGATGGCGGAGAGAACGTGAGGGAACGTGAAGCGTTCTTGGAGGTGGATTCGACTCAGGCACCTTACGGAGTGTCTCAGTGTGCCTTCAGTACCTTCAGCTCCTCCATGTTTTTCAGCAGCTCGCCCAGATATCTGTAGTAATCACCAGACCAGGTGAGAAGCTCCATGTAGCGAGTCTGCAGCTCTGCGGCCTGAGACGAAGACGGAACAAACAAATCCGATTAGCTGAGCTGAGCTCGCAGGGAGGAATCAGGGGACAATGGTCCCCAATGACAAGTCAAGTCAAGTCAAGTTTAATTTGTATAGCACAAAATCATAATAGGAGTTATCTCAAGACGCTTTTCAAAATGGAGCAGGTAGAGCTCCTCAGCATGTAAACAACATGTTGATAGGCCAGGTCACCACACACACAAACACACACACACACACACACACATACACACAGCTGTGACACCCCCGACTTAAGCTCTGTCACCTCCTGATGCAGATCTGTGGTGGGAGACTTCAGCATGGTCCTCTTGATGGGGATGTTCAGCAGCGTCTCCAGGCCCGAGGCGTAGGAGGACAGGTCTGTCTCGTAGTCCTGCGGGAACAGGACCACAACGAGGTGAGGACGCAGTCCCAACGCGCGACCGGGTTCCCGGCGCGTGTCCCACCTTCACAGCCGTCACGCAGGCCTCGTTGTCCTTCAGGACGCTGTCCACCGTCGGCCTCCGGCCTTTGATTTCAGTGTTGAGGGCCTAGAGGACACAGCGATGCAGAGGGTGAGGAACAAAGCGTCTCAAACCTCGATGGTGTTGGACATTGTGTCGGCAAACTCAGGGACGCCACCTTCTGGCTGTCGATGTGCTCTTTCAGCGCCTGCACGCTCTCGATCTTGGCAGCCTGCAGCGTGTCCTGCCGCTTGCGAGCGTCGTCGATCCACTGGCCGAGCGCGGCGCTGCTCTCCGTGTAGTGCTGAAGCTGCGGCAAGTACAGCTGCAGGTCCTGCAGCCTGAGACGCACAGGCAGCGGGAGAGAGTGAGAGGCAGCTCCAGGGAACCGGGGCGTGGGGGGGGCGGGGACGAGGACCGACCTGGTGTCCATCTGGGACTGGATCCGTCTCCAGCGGTCCCCCAGCTGGACCACCAGCTCCGAGTACTTGGACAGCATCATGTCGCAGCGGTGCAGGCCCGCGCCCACCTGGCAGTTCCAGTGATTGGCCTTGGTAAGCTCCGCCTCCATCGCCGTCAGGACGTCCTTCCTCTGGTCCAGCTCTGCTTTCACGGTCTGCGCACAACATCGAGCTTATTTTTGGTACCACGTCTGAGCACACAGACCTGAGCACCGGTTTGAAATTCTGTGAAAGTACGGTTCATCATTTCCATATTCATGAACGTTCTTGCCAAACCTGTGGAGAAGCCCCTCCCTCAAACACGCAAGTACCTTCAGGGCGCTCATGTATTCCTCCACCTCGGCGGGCGACAGAGAGGTGGTCTCCTTCTCCGTCAGTCTGGCCTCGTGCACCTTCACGATGTCCTCTGCCCGAGCCACGCTCTCCAGCAGGTCCCTGAGGGCCCGCAGCCTGAGGGAGACCAACCGATGACACGAAGCTCAGCGGGAGGTGGGCACAGCTTCTCCAGGGGGGTCTGAGGAGCTGCTCCTCACCTCTGCAGGTAGGCGGAGGAGCTGCTCTCCAGGCCGCTCAGCCGCTGGTTGATGGCCCCCAGCTCGCTGCGGAGGAACTGGGCTTTGTCCGAGTCGCTCATGGCCTCCAGCTCCCTCAGAATCCGCTCCCTCAGCTGCAGGTAGTCCTCACGCATGCCGTCCACGTCGCGCTGCACCGTCTGCGGACCGAGAGAAACCAGCATTTAAGAGCGAGGTGCTGCGCCTCTCCAGCGAGGATGGACGACTGCTGACGGCGGACGTGTACCTCCAGCTGCGACAGCTTCAGGCCGCAGTCGTGGAGGCCTTCCTCGCCCAGGCAGATGTGGATGTGCTGACTCAGCACGCCCTCCGACGACTCCAGCCTCAGCCTGAGCGCCTGCAGGTCCGCCAGGCTGCGGGAGGCGGACACTTGGGAGGACGAGGAGGAGGAGCCGGAGGCGTGAAGGGAGGAGGAGGAGGTCAGCAGCACCTTCCGCCGGACCGGCTCGGCCCTCACCACTTTCACCGTCTCCTTCTTCACCACGTGCTCTTTGCTTGCCACCTCTTTCTTCACCTTCTCCTTCTCTGCCTTTTTGGCCTCCGCTTTCCGCCTCTCTTCTTCAGCCCTTCTGGCCTCTTCTGCTCTCCTGGCCTCTTCAGCTCTCCTAGCTTCTTCTGCTCTCCTGGCTTCTTCAACCCTCCTGGCCTCCTCCAGCAGCCTGGCCTCCTCGGCTCTTCTGGCGTCCTCCTCGGCTCTTCTGGCCTCCTCCAACAGCCTGGCCTCCTCCATCCTCCTGGCTTCCTCCTCAGCCGCAGCATTTTGCTGCTGAATAAAAATCAGCTGCACACGTTGCTGCTCCGCCTGCTGCGCCTCCACCTGGCCTTGCTGTGCGACTGCGAGCGGAGGGAGAACATCGGCACCGGTTAGCCACCGACCGGCAGAACATCTCACCTGCGGAGCGACGCCTCCTGAGCCGTCATCGGGGGCCGAGGAGGTGTCGGCGCTCTACCCACCGTAGGTCGGCAGCTGCACCACCAGCTGCTCGTAGTGGGTCTGGGCTCCGTTGAACTGGTTCTCGATGCTCCTCTTGTCCTCGTCGGCAAACAGCTGAGAGCCGTGAGAGGTCAGCTTGAACTCCTCAAAGTGAGTCTCCAGGCTCTTGATGATCTGGCGGTACTCCTCAGGTCGCATGCTGGACAGCTACACACACACAGACACACACATTTAGGATGGAGGCCGGAGGTGGCACCATGCCAGGGGAGATGTTCCCCGACGTTACCATGGAGACGGTGAGGGAGTTGATGCGCTTGATGTCGATGAGGCAGTACTGCCACGCGATCAGACTCTTGACGTTGATGTAGAGCTGGTTCCAGATGGCCAGGATGGCGTCGTAGTACTGCTCGTTCCTGCCAGAACAGAAAGGGAACGTCGGCACGAGCGGAGCCCAGCAGGGGGCGACGTGTGTCCCCCCCAACCCGCCTTACTTGTTGGCCAGGCTGACGCTGAGCGGGTTGGGCGGCGGCACGATGAGGCAGACGGAGGGCACCAGCATGTCCAGGCCTCCGGGACCCGTCACCAGCCACTTGCTGCGCTGGGAGTTGTCCTTCAAGATGCCCTCGTTGTTCTTCAGGATCACCTTCTGTGAAGACCAACCACGCCAGCTTGGGTGAGTGTACATTGGTGCGTGTGTGTGCGCGCGCGTGTGTGTGTGTGTGCTCACCTGGTCTTGCTTGAAGTCGCACAGAGCCTTGACGATGACGGGACTGCTGCTCTTCTCCTCGGGGTTTCTGGGCTTCAGCCTCACAATGTTCTTGGAGGTGGCCACCAGGTGCTGCACCTGACGCCTGTTCTCCAAGATCTTCTCCTTCTCCCTCTGAGGCAGAAACAGAAGGATTGGCAGGATTTGAAGGATGAACGCGACACATGAAGAGTAACAGCAGCGACTCAGTTCTGCGGATCTTCTGACCTCCAGCCCTTTGAGGAGCTCCAGCAGGCTCTCCAGCGTTGTGTTCTTATCGCAGGTGAACTTCTTCCTGACGGTCTCGTGCTCCTTCTGCAGGTTGCTGTACGTCTCGTTGGCCTCTTTGAAGAACTGCAGGATGAAGGAGGAGATGTCAGGAGGAACGTTGAGGCCCGAAGATGGATGAAACCAGAAGTACAGCAGAAACGAAAAGAACACAACAGTATTTGTTGTTGTTGATATCGTTACACACACAATGACAAAAAAACTTTTTTCTTGGATTTTGTTGCAAGATTCTTCAGCAAAATGAACAGAATGGTTCTTAAAAAAATTGAATCCAGTGTGTGTGTGTGTGTGTGTGAGCGCAGCGGTGTGTACCTGATTGTAAGCTGCGTTCTCCTTCAGGTGTGTGTCGATGCACTTGGTGATCTGGAGCAGCCAACTCCACTGCGTCTGCAGCGTGTCCATGTAGGCCTGACGACCACAACAACAACAACAACAACAACAACAACAACAACAACAACAACGCGTCAGCACCACCACAGCAGCAACACAATCGCCCCCCCGCCCCGCTGCTGCACCTCGATCTTATCTGCAGCAGGATGGTTGTTCCTCAGCACAGCGTCCACTTTGGTCTTGAGCCTGTTCAGGTCCTTCTCCTTCTCCTCCAGGGCGCTCATCAGCTTCTGTAACAGGAGGAGGAGATGTTGGTCAGGGGGAGGAGCCATTGGCCAGGAGGCCTCAGTCAGGAGGACACAAAGCGTCAGCAAACTCAAACCACGGCCGCACTGACCGAGTAACTCTCCTGCTTCTGGGGGATGTACTGGTCGATGTTCTTGTCTCCCCAGTCAAAGACGAGCTCTTCCTCCTCCCGGTCGTTGACCCACATGATCTCTCTGGAGATCTCCTGGATCAGCTGCTGCAGGTCTCGCAGGTTCTCGGAGCGGCGGAAGGACATTTTCTGTGGGGATCAGACGAAGATATGAGCGATGGGAGGCGGCAGAGTGGAGCTGCTCCTCGACTGCTCCTCACCTGCAGACTGTCCCACTCCTGCTCCAGCGCGTGAAGGTTTCCTTTGTCTCCTTTCTTCATCTGCAGGGAGACGAGCAGAGCCACAGGTTCTCAGACATCCGCCACAGGGAAAACACATCAGGTCACTTCACCACCATGACTCCCCACATATGACCTGATCATCTGTTTGTGGCTTTTGCATCTGCACAACAAACACCTCAAGGATGGACTGTGTTATTTTCACATGTATTGAAATCTTTGAGATTGATTGATCATGTGAATTAATAATTCAAATTCATCAAAATCAAAAATGAACTGCTAAAACGGAATGACGGACAACAAATGTGCTTCAAAGACGATGAAGATGAGGCCACGTCTGCTCACCAGCTCGTCCTTGGCGCGGTCCATCTCTGGGCACCTCTGGATGGAGCTGTGGAACCTCTGGTGGCTCTGGATCTGCTGCTCGATGGCCGCCGGGTCGTCTCCCCACGAGCCCGTTTCAATCAGACGCTGACAAAACACAAAAACCAGCCAAGGTTTGAGAAAAGCAGAAACAAGGAAAAGTACAGCAGGAGCAAAGCGACTCATTGAGGAGAGGTGCACTGAAGCTACGCAGCCAGCAGGGGGCGGCAGTGAGGTGGGATGGGTGAGGAGGAAGTGGGATAAGAAGATCTTGCATGATCCAGAGGAGACTCTGTGGCCCTGTTGACTCTCACCTTACTCACTGGGGCGCTGCGGTGTGGCCGCCATGACGGTTGTGACACTGTCACACATGCCAGTCTACGGGTGATTGACAGCTTTGACTCATGCACACCCTCGAGTCCTAAAAGGCATTGCTGCTGCCGGGGGCCAGGCTGCAGTTATTACTGCCGTGTTGACAGATCTGTCAGTGTCTGAGCCTCTTTGAGGAGCAGCAGACCGTAGATTTGATTCTAAACTGAACCCAAACAGGCCCAGTGCTGCAGTGCCCACGAGCAAGGCACCAAAACACTGATTTAACAGGCAACACACACATGCTGAGAGGGAGAAGAAAGGAACAGCAACAAGGAGAGGAGAGGAGGGGAGAGGATAAGAGAAGAGGAGAGGTGGAAAGAAGGGGAGGAGAAGGAGAGGTGGAGAGGAGAGGAGGAGAACCCTGAAGGATGGAATTGATGTTCCAATGGGGTTTTTCTACCAAAGGCACAAAGGCCTAAAAGACACACAGCATGTGGAATACATGAGTAGCAAGGACACACACACACACACTGACACACACTGATGCACGCGCGCGCGCGCACACACACACACAGACACACACAGACAGACACAGACACACACAGACAGTGACACACACCTTGTGCTGGCTGATCCAGCCCATGGCGTCCTGGAAGCTCTTCCCGGCCTCCTCCCAGGCTCCCGTGCTGCCCCTGGTGCTCCTCTTCCTGCGCAGGGATCCGGTGTAGGCCATGTGGACGCCCTTCAGCTGGTCCCTGCATATCTCCAGACTGGCCAGAGGAGCACAAAGCGTCCCGTCACAGCGGTGCCGCAGCACAGACAGACGGACGTGCGGCACAGTGGCGGCGGCGAGGCTCCTACGTTCTGACGACGTTGTCGTTGGGCTGTCCCAGCTGCCTCAGGTCCACGGCGCAGGTCTTCAGCTCCTCGATGGTGTCCTTGGCCATGGCCATGAGCCGCTCCACGTCTCCTGGGGCGTTGCCCTGCAGAATCGGGACAATCAGGACTTACTCTGGAGTGTCTCTGAGCTACAAAAAATCCCACCACACACACAACCGGACGCAGGACGTGCATTCAGATGATCGATCGTTCGCACGTCAGTGTTTGCACCGAGGTGCTCAAACAAGTGTGAGGCCGTCAGTGGGGTCACCTAAGGTCAGAGGACACACCGACGCAGGCCGCAAAGATAGACAGGCGAGATGGACGCCTGCCAATCGGCCCGCACAAATCATTCATCTCTGTGATTAGCATGCAGTCACTGCCTGAACACATCGGCCGGGGACAGACGGGGGACGGGCGGCGGCAGGACTCACGCTGTGCAGGGCGAACTCGGCCTTCTTCAGGTACTCCTGGCACTGGCTCTGAAGCATCACGGCCTTCTGGTGGATTCCGCTCAGGCCCGACGAGCCGCTGAGGACACAAAGGTGGAGGCGTCACACACTGACACACTGCAGCTGGAGGGCCACACACACACACAAATCCCACATCAGACACGTTAGCCAAGGCAGTGACCAGGGTCCGACACACTTTTACTGCTCTTTGAGATTTTCACCCAAATGTGGGTCAATGGCTATCTCCTGCGCTAGCTTGGCAAGCTAGTAGCACACTCAGCGGGTCTGTACAAGGTTTGGGACCAGGGGCAGATGTGAAGACAATGGAGAGTCGTGGACAAATGTGACAGAGAGGATCCGGTCGGCTTCCAAAATAAAACAACGTTAAGAATCAGATTGTAAATAAAACAAAAATAGTTTAAGTTCTGTATCCTTTGCCTGTGGCCCCATACCTAACGATCCTCGGACCAGTACCGGCACGTGGCCCAGGGGTTGGGGACCCCTGCCCTACATGATTCTGACACATACTTGCTTGACAGCTCAGAGTGAGTTAGCGAGAACAATCTTCGGTTATTAGAACCGGAACCGGAACCATCTCCGGAAGTTAGAACACCAAAAGCTGTCCTCCTCTGTGTCTCACACCGTCCTCCATCATTGACGGTGTCGGGTGTCTATTAATAGAGAACAACAGCGTCTTTGGCCGAGAGGCCGACGCTCATTTTTCTGCTGCGAGTCGCGTCAAGCCGATGGAACTCTGCAGCTCCGTGTGAGCACTAAATCACACGGAAGCATTTCTCAGCCGGGGGCCACACACACGTCCACACACACGTCACCGAACTCAGGCGTGTGTGTAGGCGACGGGCAGAAAACAGACGTGTTGGACCTGCTGCGTTCGGCAGCGGAGGCTCGGGGACGCCGACGCCTTGGGGACGCCGACAGCTGAAATGCAACACCGGCCGCGCATTAAAACTTCATGACGGCGGCCTGTAGCTCTGGGGACGCACACGGGAGGAGGAGGAGGACGACGAGGGGGAGGAGG
>OMPJ01017628.1:0-13768 GCA_900312935.1 Carapus acus
TGTGGGGTAAGTCGGTAGATGCCATAGAAATTGCCTCAGCCGCCGCTGAAAGCGGAGCTGCCACAGAGAGCTGCCACAGTGAACCGGAAGCTGCCACCAAGAGCTGCCACAGAGAACTGTGGTGGCTGCCGTAGCATCTGGCACTTGCCAGCGGGAGTGCCACAACTGCATGCCGCTGCCACGATGTGCATACGAACATATCTCATAAGGGGACGACGTTCGAGATGATTGGTGCAACAATACTTGGCCTGAAGGCGCAGTCCTCTGGAAAAAAAGAAGAAAAAAAACACATGCATCAACATCTTACTCATTTCGAGCGTGGGCCCGTTTCCAAACAGTGTCTCCCCACAGGCCGTCACAATATAGTGGACGGTTCCAGTGTTGGCGGATCCACGGTTCTTTAGGAGCAGCCAGTATGAGCAGGTGCTCTCATCCGAGCGACTCTCTTCACAGGTGGCGCTCTCATACCCGGAGGTGTGAGTGGAACTCTGTGTGATTTACATGGCTTTATGTGCCTTACGTGGCTTTACCTGGTGTTACATGCGAGGCGCCCCGGGTGGGTTCTTTGGCACAGTGGGTGCTATTTTGCACGGCTCAGCTCAGGTTGGCAGAGCGATCCAGCCCGATGAGAGCGAGAATTTCATTTATTTTGAGGGCTTCGCAGACATACGTGTTGACGTCCTCCAAAGTGGCATCAAGGACGGTCAGACGCGTGCTGAATGAGCATCATGTTATATCGCGCCTTCGTCTGACCGAAAATCAATTGGCAAGTCGGTAGATGCCTCAGCTGCCACGGCAAGTGTACCTCAGCTGCCGCGGCATGTGCGCCTCAGCTGCTGCGGCAGCACCGGCATCTGTGGCATCTGCCCGGAAGCTGCCACAGATCTGTGGCATCTTGCCGTGGCATCTACACAAGCCACCGGAACCTGCCACAACTACATGCTGCTGCCACAATGTGCCCATATGATATGTACTAGAACATTTCCATCTACATCACGAATTACTGAAACATGTTGTTCATATTTTCTCTGACCAACAAATACGAGTCAAGTTTTTTGCTCTTTTTATGTGTAGCCTCTCACATAGATTGAGAAATAAAACCTATGGCAAGTAACAGTGCTAATGTCTTACCTGAATTCTGAATTCAGTGGCCCAGCCTGAGCTATGGCTCAGATGTACAGTAGGGTTTCTCACACAGGGTCAAAATTTGAATACGTGGTACGTGATAGGGAATGAAAGCACGGACAAGACAGAGCAGCTGTCTCTTTCTCTGCTCCAACTGTCAGCTAAAAATGGTTACCTGTTCTCACTCATACAGACAAGCCCTTCAGATACTAGCCCTCTGACACCCTGTGCAGTCATTGCACCCCAATGATTGCATGTGAGACTATGTGCTGGCTGCCTCTCCATTTTTCATCTCCTTGGTGCTGCCTATTCAACATTAAGAGGGTGCAGCATCCTTCAGCACCTCAAACGCCTCTAGCACCACCTTATTAGCCCAAACCATTGTGCCCCCATCCTTTCTGTCTGACTGCCCTGCTCCCTCCATCATTCGTTTCATCACCACATTCACCAGTGCTTCTTTTATACACTACATGTCTATCTCACTCTGTTCTTTTTCCTTCCCCCTTTCCCTTATGCATAAGTTCCTCATTTTGTTTACAGCAATATTGTTATACTACCGACAGTTTACGTCACACGACCAGCTGTTCATAGAGACCTCTTGTCCGACTACCAAATGGGGTTGAGAACGAACTGTTCAAGTAAAGAGAAAAATGGACTTACGTGGGCTTGCCAAGCAGTGGTGTGGGCAACGGATCTGTGAAAATACAAATTGTATTAATAATGCTCCTTTCTGAGGTTGTTTTCTGAAGTTGAGAAAAATAATTTCAATTCGATTCAATGAGTTTAGGGTTAGGGTTAGGGGCAGAGAGAGGGAGAGGGAGACAGAGACAGAGACAGGTGTAGGGATGCATAGCAGTAGATGCACTGCATGCCGATCAGGAGCAGGATGCAACCTGGATGTTTGGAGGTCCGTCATCACTGGTTGTGTTCTTGCGGCAGGCTGCGGATTAATTAAGCACAAGACAAAGACTCTGGCAAAGAAACCCACATTTACAAGACGTAGATGCAGGTGAGGGATGGATACAAGTGAGACGGAGAGGGAGTTGAGAGAGAAGAGGAGAAGAGAAAAGCTCAGTGTAACGTCTAATTCTGGCTGCACAGTTTTTCTTACACAATGAGAATTGTATTCATGACAATAAAAATTCCTGCTTCCTGATAAGCTTTATCGAAAAGGACAGTTTTTAGCCCACTCTTAAAAGTGATGAGGGTGTCCGCCCCTCGGACTGAGGCTGGAGGATGGTTCGACAGGAGAGGAGCCTGATAGTTCAAGGCCCTGCCCCATATTCTACTCTTAATGATTGTAGGAATCACCAGTAACCCTGCGTTTTCTGATTGCAGAGCTCTGTGTGAATGATAAGGCACAATCAGCTCTTTGATAAATATGATGGTGCCTGATTACTATCATTGCGCCATATAGGTAAGGAGAAGAATTTAAGAGTCTGTATTCGATTTTATAGGCAGAGACGCTAACACTGGGGAGATGTGGTCTCTTTTCGTTGTTCCTGCCAATATACAGTGTGTGCTGCAGCAGCTGGAGAGGCTCTAGTGTCTTATTGCTATAGCCAGCTCACGCAGAATTATAGTAATCCAGCCTGGAGGTAAAAAAAAATGCATAAATTAGTTGTGTCTTCTTCAGCGCTTTAACTTTTCCCACGTCTGTTTGACTTTTCCGCTTCCAACTACACTGCACCTGGTGGCCGTCAGCCCATAAAAATCTGTAAATAAACCACGCTACTCTAAAAGCCACAGGGTTCACAGTGCGAGAAAAAAGTGTTGGCTTGTAGTCCTAACTTTACGGTATAAATCACCACAACAATACAATCTTACCGAATTTGACAAACAACACGCCTGTTGTGGACACAGCTCCTTGGTTGTTGGTGGCTTCACACTGGAAGTAGCCTGTGTCAGTTGTGTCCAAGTTGCGAATGCGGAGTCGTGATCCATATGGCATAGAACGATAAGACACACGACGAGGTTCTTGCACCACAGGAGCATCATTCTTCAACCACTGCACTATGGGCTGAGGATTGCCGGTTACCCGGCAGAAGAGGTCGGCGGTGTGACCCAATGATGTTGTGACATTATTCATGGGAGCCTCTAGTCGAATGAAGAAAGTTTCTGAGGACACAGGAAAAATAGATTAGACATATTTCAAAACCTCTCTGGAATATGCAGAAACAGACATACAGAAACAAACATAACAAAACTGAATTTCAACATCAACATAACAAAGCAATAGTGGATGTGATTGCCAGGAGACTGAGAGGCAAGGTCTGCCACAGCACAACCCCCATTACGTATTTCGAAAAGCTGCGACAAGGAGTAAGTGACTCTTAATTGTCTAGAGCACTGGTGTCAAAGTCAAGGCCCGGGGGCCAAATGTGGCCCGCTGGATCATTTCATGTGGCCCCCCCAGCGCTTGAGTGACTGTTTATCCTTCATTTCAACGTGCATTGACCCACAAACTACATCTCACAAAATGCATGTTACTGGTAGAGTGACGCAGCTGTTCCTCAACCAGACACACACTTTATAAAATGTCAGTTAGTCAAGACACAACACCACAGCCCAAGTTAGGAACCAAGATTGTTGACTTGTAGTTTGATTGTTAACTGGTAATTGTTAATTCAGGTTTCTTTTCCTGATTAAATACAAGATTCTGCGATACAACAATAGCAAAGACCTGACATATTTTTACATCAATGCAAATGGGATATTTGTAGGTTGAACGAGTATAAAATTGCTATTATTAGAAATATTTCTAATATTCAGCTATTTATAAATGAATAAATACATTTGACCTTAAATACATTCATAACTTCTTAATAATTGCCATTGTCATCTGGCCCCTTTAGGGCCACCACCATGCTGATGTGGCCCTGCATTAAGTGCTTCACGATTAGTTTAGAGATGATTTGATGTACTACGCACAAACAATTTAGAGGACGGATGTAGGGAAACAGTGTGATGGAAAGACCAGCTTCTCGGTACAATGTTCAACACACACAGGAGGAGAGGGAAGGAGGGAGGGGGAGAGGGAGAGAGAGACAAGGGGATACAGCATTTGCTGGAAGGGGCTGGTCAGAAACCTCGAAGGACGCAAAGAATCTGACACAGACACACAGTTAGCATAAGTGGAACAGACTAAGGCTGCACTTCCCAGAACCAGACAACCACGCTTGTCAACAAACAAGGAATTACCATCCAAACATCGATGTCATTGAATTAGTTCATATTTATGTGTCAAGGCCGGACAGTGGGATCCAGTGCCATCATCGAGTGTCTCAGGAGAAGGTTGCTGATTCAATTCCAGGATCCTCTTTTTGGTGACCACTCACACACTCAGCTTGATGATTTGTGGTAGGTTGGTACTGGACCCCCTCCTCTACACACACGCGCACACACAACACACACACACACACCGCTGGCCTGACACAGAATCATGGATGTGATATCTGTGGCTACACATCCAACACTCCAGATTGATATCATCAAGATATATGGCAACTTACCACGCACACAGACAAACGCACACACACACACACACACGCACGCACACACACACAGAGACAGACACACTAATGTGGCAACTTCTTCTATCACATCATCACATTTCTCAGAAATAGGTTTTAGGAGAGCAGCCACAGTGATAGTGTGTAGTCACTCTTTGACTGGGATTATCATCAGCACACACACATACACTCTCACACACACACACACACACACGCACGTACGCACACATACAGTCGGCACTTTAACTCGCAGCCGGCTCCTTCATCTCTGTCTGCCCCCATGCAGTTAGCAAGCTGGGCACCAGCGCAATGATGTGACGTTCTCACATGTTGCTCGGTGACAATCAGAGGGGCGCGGCTCAAAGTCTCCATCCTCCGTGGGAGGCCTTTATGGATACATCACGGATGCCTTGGCTTTGCCTCGGAACTCAGATGGGCCAGGCTGAGCTTTGTTGAGTGTGTCCTCATACTTTGTGTGACAAAGTATGAGGACGGATCAAAAGTCCCATGTAGCTTTCAGAATCAGACCAACAGGAAACCCTGACAGCTCACCGACTCTCAGTCACATCAGAGGGACAGCAGACCAACAGTGCCTCTCTCGGGTGTTTGTTATAAAGTTGGTGGCTCCAACTCGCCCAGACGTGCTGCTCCCAGAGCCGGGCGGGGCCTCTGCCGTCTGTCGACAAAGCTCGCAAACAGTTTCAGTGTGCAAGTCTGACTCAATCGATCTCTGCGGTATGATTAAGACCATTTTGATGACGTTTTCTGGCAGAGAGAGGACGATTTTCCTGCTATTGATTTGGTGTTGATGTCCCTTTCTCTCAATTTGGTGTTGAGGCCCCTGGTCTCGCTACCCGCTTCTCTCTCCTTCTCTCACTCCCTCCACCACCTCCCTCCTCCCTCTCTTTCTGTCTCTCTCTCTCCCCCTTCGACAGGCCATTAGCTGACTAAGAGATCTGATCGGCCTGCTGGCATCTCCGTAGCAACTTCACTGTTGCCTCCTAGCACTGCCTTTGCTCAGGTCTTATTCACTTATTCATCTACAACTCCATGAAGGTAGTGGTGTAAAAAAAAAAAGAGGCCCCCGGCCCCCTTTCAATAGGTGCCTGTGTCACTTGCTCGCATGGCTGTGTTCACTGTGTAGTGCAGATTCTCACAGCCGCACATTTGGTCAGAATTCTTCCAAACTGTCCCGGCGCCCACACACACTCCCACCAGTCTCTCCACTGAGACGCCCTGTAAATGTCAGCCTCCCACTTTAGAGGACTTGGTTGATTTATGACGGCGTTTGCGTTCATTGGGTTCCTAACTTTGCTTCGTAAACTGGCTCCTATTGTTTCTGTTGCCTTCCTCGAGTGTTCCCCTCCACCTGTTTTCCTTTCCCTGACACACCGGCTGACCCTCTCTCTCTCTCTCTCTCTCTCTCTCTCTCTCCTCGTCTCTCTGATTAGCTCCCAGAGTACAGAAGTGTTTCCATCTGCCTGTGTCCCTGTCCTCCCGCGTGGCTCTCCTTGCCCTCTCCTTGTCCTGGATGAGCATAAGATGTTCCAGCCTCACCTCTCCGTCCATTATTGAGCCTTTCTCCCCTGTGCTGTACGATGGACTCCTTGTCCTCTACTCCTGAACTTCGTCTCTGCACGCCACTAATTTGGTTCTGGTTGACCATTCTGTTGGTTTATCAGCTCTCCGGCTGCAGTTGTCCTTGTTGCGTGTCCTCTCTGGGCCACGTAAGTGGCGTCCTCCCTCCTTCTTCATTGTTAAGATCTTGCGTGGTCATGGGTGTCTTCTGGCAGTTGCTCAGCCGGTCTTTTGCACAGCTTTGTTGTTGTTGTCGTCCCCACGGC
Source organism: Carapus acus (assembly GCA_900312935.1). Lineage (NCBI taxonomy): Eukaryota > Metazoa > Chordata > Actinopteri > Ophidiiformes > Carapidae > Carapus > Carapus acus. Next base: position 6,482 of record OMPJ01017628.1, read on the forward strand.
TCCTTCACCGTGAGCATCTCTGCTCACGTGGTGTATTTTTGGGTTACTCCAGTTCCCCTGATGCTCCTCTCTCCCGTGGTGCCGTGCACTGGAGTCCTCACCCATTTTAAAGCCAAAAAATCCGATACCGATATTATATTTTCATGCCAATATCGGGCCGATAATATCGGTGGGCAGATATTATGGGACATCTCTATTTAAAACCGATAAAATCAAAACCGATAAAAATACAATAATGCTTGCATTACACCGAAATAGTGCTTATGCGCTCCTGAAGCGTTTACCGGCGCACATATCGGTATCGGCTGTTATCGGTATCGATAAATTGAGAGTTGGACAATATCAGCATATCGGATATCGGCAATATATGTCCAATATCGGACATCCCTACATTTTATCGATATTTTCGCTGGATCCGCCCACTACTATCTTGCGTTGTACTCAACGTACTCCAACTTCCCTGTTCTATGTCACCCAGCGTATGTTTTGTACACAAAACTGACGGCCCACTCGCAGATGGTGGTGCCTAGAATGGTGTGAAGTCATGACTCATGACTCTGAAGTTGTGATTCACAGATCCAATTCCCCGCTGAGTGCAGCGTTACACTCGCTAGTGGGTTGATTTCCTATACCGCAGTGTGTGTCTGAGCTCATTTCATGAATGACGCTCGTCATCACGGGTCGGCGGGACCAACAGCAGCGGCTGCTGCCGCAGGAAATTCGGTGCACGCGAGAAAGAACCTGTTGGGCACCTTCTGCACGCACGGCTGAATGTCCCGCCGTCTCCATTAGAGTGGTAATTACTGCTCACTCGACTGCTGAAAGTCGGTTAGACCTTTTCGCCTCTTTGCCTCATTCGTGTTCTAGCATGTCAGCCCCTTGTATTATTCAGCCATTTTACACGCCGGCTCATTATTTATAAAGCAATAAATCCCCAGCAGTGCTCGGTACCATTTTTCTCCAGACAGTCATTCATCGATGGTCAGATTAGCACGTACAACGTGCTCGGAACTGAGGTTGGTGATATGCAGAAAATCTCAGTATGCAGGGAATCACCCGGCTTAGTTCCCGGTTGGGCCGCGAGTGCACCGGCACGGGGTCCCTGCCGGGATCGCTCACTCTTTTGTTGACTATTCAGCCGACGCTGACATTTCTCTTTGGCTCCCTGCAGCGACCCAGACGGCAGAAACTGCCGTGGACTGTTCCTCGAGCGGATGAAAATCATATTTAAGGTTAGAGCGTGACTCCACCTCCATCTGACTCCACAGTCTCACGGCTTCAACAAATACTTGCAGCCATACATCGCGTTGGCTGTGGACCAGGTTTAGATGTGAGCCAAAATGAAACGTACTTGTTTGTAATGAAAGTGTGACTCAAAAAAAGAAAAAAAAGACGTGAGCTGCAAAGGCCAGTGGAGAGTTTTGAGTATTCTCAGACGAGGGCTGAAAACCTTTTAACTCGTAGCGAATTTGGAAACAAATTTGGGCCAAGAGGTGCAACGTTTTATAATAATTAGCCCCAACAGACGAGGCTTTCATCGCCGCTGTTTGGTCCTTTTAGCCGTATTGATGGAGCCAAACCAGGGGAAGAGTTGAAGAATTAATTAGCTGGTGTGATGGAAATTAGCTACATTGCAGCAATCAGAGGGTCCAACTTTGTATCTGCTGTGTCTGTGAGACGAGATGGCGGTGAGATGGCGGCGAGATGGCGGCGAGATGGCGGCGAGATGGCGGCTCGTCCCTCGTTGGCCCAGATGAGGTTCACTTTAACAAGCAGGTGACGACAATGGTGTCGCATTCGATGTCAGGCGTCCTCCATGACTGACCTGGTTGCGGCGTGTCTCCGGCGCTCTGGGACTCGTTCGTATGGTGAGAGGTGTCGCACCTTAAACGTCATGAATGCTATCTCGGCTGCTTTCACGCCATCTGCCGCGCGGGCAGGAAGGAGCGTTTGTTTTCCGAGCTGTCCGGAAACCCGCTGGATTAATGAGTCCTGTTTACTTTTCGCACCATAGCTTGTTTACACACACATACACACACACAGACACGCCAGCGGGCTGCGTTTGGCGCTACGAGTGGGCGTGTCCCACGCCATTATTTGGAGGCATTGGAGGGGACAATATGGAACTTTAGACCCAACGCTTTTGTTTGCATTTTCAAACCTGCATGCGGTGCAGAGAGAAAAGAGGAGCACTCACGCCCTCTTAACTGTGAGTGTGTTTGTGTGTGTGTGTGTGCCTGTCGGCGGCCTGTCAGCTGTAATTTTCTACACCTGTTTTCTGTTTTCCACACCTGCCACCCATCACCAACACACTCACTGCTCACACCTGGAACCCCGCACAGATGGCTCCCACTTGCTTGTGTTCAGGCTGTGCGGGGGTGGGGCAAAGGGGCGGAGCCTCATTCCAACCAGTTTTTGCAGGTGAGGGTGCTTCGGTTGAGGTTTGAAAGGATGGCACAAGGCGACGTGACCAATGGAGGGAGCAACAGGGGGGCCGGAGAATGAGATTTAGAGGGCGATGGCAAGGCAGATGAAGATGATGGAAGAGGACTGAGGCGAAGAAGGGAACAAGGACAAGGACAGTATAAAATGGTGACAGAAATATGCTGTAACGTGTGTGGAGGAGCTCAGCCTCATGTTGAGCTGATGCCCTCGCGTCACTCTCTCCACGCAGGCCCTCAGAGGCTCTCTACTTGTTGCCATAACGTGCGTTCAACTGCATTTCCAGCGATGAAGCTGCGTCGCAGACAGTGTCTCTTGGGATTACAAAGCTACGGCGTGAGTAGAGAACCAACATGCTTTTACGTTAGCGTCTCACGTGGAGGATCTCGTCACATCCTGGCGATGTAGTCTTCATTTACTTGTGGCAGAAGAGCTGTGTTCCTCTTCTCTCCTTCTCAGAGGGTCTGCTGCCTCCACTCCTCCATCTCTCCTCGTGGTCCAAACGTCCAGCCGAGCCTCTCTGCCCTGCAGCTCTATGTGTTGCTCTGTGGCTGAATGTCTATGTTTGTGTGTGAGAGAGAGAGTTATACAGCTACAGCTCCTCAAGGTGTGCGGTGGCGAGGGAGCCTTCAGAAAGTGACGCGGCAAGGCTTTGATCAGAGCCGAGCTGGCGGATGATAGAAATCCACAGAGGAACAGGAATAACTACCGGCTCCGCGGTCTCATCTGTGCAGACCTCAGCTCCTCCTCTCTGCCGGAACAGGACTCGGCCGCTGTATTTTTATCTCCCCGTGTTGTTACGTCTCCACTTCTCTGTCTAATAACCACCCACGTCCCAGTTTACGGGTCCTGTTGCCCGTTCCCCCTCCCAGCGGTCTCTCCCGGGGTTTGTCCCATTTCTCTGCTGCCTCCGCCGCGATGACGTGCTTTTGGTGAGGTGGCGCCCGCGGTCTTGGTGGTGAGCGTGGGCCGAGTCGGGAACCCTTAATGCGCTGCCCTGCGATGAGATTTGAGACTCTGTAGGGGATAACGCTCGATTTTCTAACTATAAACAACCATAGAAAGAATTACAGTGCGAGAACGTCTTTGTGTGTGTGTGTGTGTGTGAGAGAGAGACAGCAAGCAGGCATCAGAGCTTACATTGCGGTAGAAAACGTGGCTCTCTGTTTGGTGCTCGGTCAGAAATGAAGGCTGTTCTTGCTTTTTGATGGCTTTGTACCTTTAATGTGTTTCCTCCGTATTCTTGCCAGTTCCTCTCACATCCATCACGTCGTTTGACAGCTTTTGTGTGACAGTGTGAGTAAGCAGCAGTATTCCATCGAAGGGCTGTTTTCCTCAAATAATGAAATAAAATGTTGCCTGTGTTTATTGGAAGTGTTATTATCCATCTCTCTGCCCCACGCAGGTCAAAAATAACATCGCTGGGCGTCACTTCCACTCTCGTGTGTTGCCTGGTTCGCAGACATTGTTCTGGTTTGCCTCAGAACAAGTGTGGGACCCGTGACGGTATGTCCCATAGGGAGGCCAGGGGTCTCTGTCCCTTCTCTTTACATGGAAATGCATCAAAACCTTTCATCTGGAGTGCTGTGAGACAATATCTGCAGAAGTAGGCGTTTTGTTTTGGTACTATTGTTTCGTCACCTTCTTAAAATAATTGCCTAAGTCATTTTTTGCAATTTTTCAGGAAACACAAAAAACGGAACCCTTTGTTGAATAAATGATATTTACAAACAATTTTAATCAAAAAAGTTGTAACAACAGATGTCTTTTGACATACAAACAGCAAGGTCAGTCAAACATGGAACATGACAGAATTAAATGACTTTGAACATGCCTTTGTGGGTTAGGGTTAGGGTTAGGGTTATGGGTTCATCTAACCCTAACCCTAACCCTAACTCACATTTTATGCAATTTTGATAGCCTAGTGTATATTATAGTAAACATCTTCACTTACCACATGGGAAGAGTCCTGAATCTTGGAAATAGCATCAGCAGCTGTGTAGAATTTTCATCTCCTTGAATCATCTTTAAGCCATCTTGAGCCATCTTGAAAAACTTCTAAAATTGCCCAAGTCAATTTGTCTGATGACTTAAGCTAAATAAAACTGCCTAAGTCACACTCTTGACATAGGCAAGGGGTAGAATGGCATGATCTGTTTAATTGAGGATGTAGGCAATTTTCCCAGAGGTGGCCGGCATCATGAAGAGATGATTTATGCAAAAAAATCATTTTTGAAAAAAAATGACTGAAGCTATTATTTTAAGAAGGTGACGGTTTTCTGCATTGCTGAAAAAGCAGCTTCAAACCCATGTATTCTCACCTTTCTCGCACCTTGAGAATAAACACCATAAACCCGTTGATCAGACAGTTCTGCGCGAGAATTCGTCCCACAATGTCACGTCGTTCGACCTCCCAGCGGAAAAATGACATTGCGGTCCAATTTGAATACCAACATCTATGTAAACACAGCTTTTTGTCACCCGCCCTCCTCAATATGCTGATGCAGAGTTAAAGCCCGGACGACATGGTGACAAACGTGTCAGCCGGAGGACACGCAACAGACAAACAACCAGCCATTAAGCGGCTTTGGAGAAGAGTTGGACCCTGCGTGTCCAACCATGACAGACGTCCACCCAAACTCCATCCTCAGCAGCTGCTGGCCTGTCTGACGGCTGACAGCCCCACAAAGTCCCTGTCATGAGCGGATCCTCTCAGGGTGGATTTGTGATGAGTGTGTGTGCGCGTGTGTGCGTGTGATTCGATGATCTCGCCAGAGAGCGGACAAGAAGCAAACAACCATCTGACAGAATGGAGAAATGGGGGGAAAATAGAGTGACAGGGGTGACAGGGAAGGCGACAGGGGGGGCGATGAGATTTGGGGGAACTGCAGTGAGATTTGTAGACATCAGAAGCGTTTGACTTCAAGATGGAGTTCGTACAGAATCGGGATGAACCTTTAAAAGAAACAATCGGAATTCCAAACACGGCGCGTCACGGTTCGAGTCGGCGCAACACTTCAGGATGAAGTGAAGCTTCCGTCCTGTTTCTGTGCCACTGGTAATATGGCGATAACGTGGCAGGCTGGAGTGAAACGTTAAATTCGGAGCTGGAAGTGCTGAGCCGGTAATGGTCGTTCCTTTTCATCGTGTTTGCGCCTGGTGGGCTGTCGCTAGCACCGTCAGCAGGATTTGGATGAAGATACAGTCGCAAACGGGAGAAAATCCAAATGTTTGAGGGTCACACTCTGCCAGGAGCCTCTTAAACGGGGCGGACCATCGAGGTCTCGAGCTTTAAAGGTTAAAATATCTTTAAGGTTTACGCTTGGCCGAGCAGGGCCGCCAACATTTACAGTCACAGCTGATAAAGGATTGTTCAGATTCAACAGAAAATGGAAAGCTTGCTGCCTCTTCCACGCAAAGTCAAGCCCGAGTTGGCTGGGGGAAATGCTCGGCTCCGAGTTCGGTGTTATGTTTGGTTCTCGGAGGAAGAATTCTTTGCTTTGGGCTTTTCACAGTTTTGTATTTGCATGTGACGACGGCAGACGTTGGCTGTTGTGCGTTTCATCGATCGGGTCTTGCGGGTTGCAGCTCCTCCGTATGTTTCTTGTGATAAATATTCAGCTTTTGTGATGAATGACGCAATTACTGTGTTACTGCGCTGCTGCGAATCATAAACAACGTGGCGGCCCTGCGCCAATCTATGTAATCAGCGGTGTTCGCGAAATGCTTGAGCAAGTATTAACACACACGAACACACACAGATATCTGCAGTCGCGCCTCCATTAACAGGCGGCAAGTATCTGTTGTTACAAAGTGAAATAAATCAAAGTAATGATAATGATCATCGGCCATTTTTTTCCTCGCGGTGTTCGCACTTGGCTAGGAATCATTTCCCGATTATTGGACTCTGCTCTCATGTTTGTGTCTGCTCACGTTTATTACATCGTTCCAATTCTATTTATCTTTCCATTTACTTATTTACACATTCTTTTACTTCCCCACTTTTGAGGAGGTGTTTCTGGCTGTGGTGTTGCTGAGCAAACGACGCTCAAAAAACAAAACAAAAACATTTTGACTGAAGCAAACAGCGTTGCATCAGACTTAAAACCCGATAAACATTTAGACATTAAGCATCGAGACAGAAGATTTTGGACTGTTCCCCCTGTGGTTTCCTGTCATGATGCAGCATGTGTGTGTCACACACACGCTGATGAAATGTGACATGCCGCTGTGCTAGCAGCGCTGCAGCAGTGAGGAAAAGGCCACTTGTAGATGGAGCCGCAATAAAATGAAATCAACAACAGAAAAGATGCGACAGGTGAGGTGCGACCTCAACGTGCTGACGCTCCGTCTGACATTTTCAGGAAAATTGAGTTAAGCACATAAAGTGAGTTAATGGAGGAGGTTTTATGTCCACGTGCTGCTGCTGCTGCTGATGCTATTTCCTATACTTCAGTGGATCGGCTGGAAGGAAAATCGGTCTCTGCGTGTCGGAACAGTCGCGGCGGCGGACAGGAGCTGGTGATGGCGAGGTCAGGGAATGAGAAGAGGTCTCAGACGGAGCGGAGCTGTGAACTTCTCAGCTTTACTGCACCCGTCAGCGCTGACAGACTGAGAGAGGAGGTGGGAGTGAGAGGAGGGAGGTAATGATGAATCATAACAATCGGGGGAAGGAGCAGGAGGAGCAGCAGGAGCTTTTTGACTTGGACCATGTCGGACACGCGTCCATCTGAGACGACTCGCTGCATAAATAAAACAGACGTGAAATCGTCCCGAACTCCTGCCTCGCTATAAATAAACCATAAACCTGACCCCGCGACCCTTTTCCGCTGTTGCGGCAGGGGC
>OMPJ01017665.1:10457-33566 GCA_900312935.1 Carapus acus
CACACACACACATGCACACACGCTGGATGAGAATTCCCTGTAATTCACTGACTTTAATTGCATATACACACACACACACACACACACACACACACACACACACCACACACACACACACGCTCACACACACACACATACAGTACACACACAGTCTCCACGCCCCACAATTTCGACCAGGAGCTCTTTTGCAGCTGTGGCCCCTTGCCTCATTGTCATTTGTTGTCATGACCAAGAACCTTCGTTTTTGTCGTTCCCGAAATTTCACAATGTCTGTGCTGCTCAGTGGTGCTGAACAGGAACACCGTCCTGTCACTGGATTGTGCATTCTGTATTGTGTTGTGCTGTAGGAGGTGATGGATTGTTGTTCGCAGTCATTTAAGTTCTTTTTTTCTGAGGGGAAGGGGCAGGATCTGGGCCACAGTGGTGTTCAACGATCAAATATGCCAAAGATTGTTGTTATTTTAGCTTTGAATTGTTTTGGATTCGGCCAAACTAAAGGTGCTGAGAGCCAAACCAACAACTTGCATGCATCAAGGTGTTTCCAAGGGTATCTAAGCTTTACTGATGCTGGTGCTATTCAGCAGGGATACAATGTGAAAAAAAATCTTTTTGAAGCCATCTATACTTGGAAACAACCAGATAGTTATAACCCTGAAGGTTCGTGTTAATTTTTGATTCATTAGCCAATGTAAACATTTTGTTCTCTTTGCGACGAAACAAATCAAATGGTTTTGAGACATAAAAGTGCATGGCAGGCAAAAGAGGCCTTTCAAGTTGTTTGTTTTCTTATCTTTTCATTCACTTTCATGACATGTTGCTGCTATGTGCAAGCGGTCCGTGGCGTGTTGCTATCGTATGATTTATTTTATCATCACGCCAGGTAAATGCACTGTGGCGCGCTGATAAGTGTGAAATGAAAGTGAAATAAATGAAATTACCAATAAAACAACCCAATCATAGAGGTGTGGCGGGCTGTTGCACAGCAGGCGTTTTGGTGTCTGCCAGCCCCACGGCGAGCACCTGCTGAGAAATCGCTAATGGCAGTTTAGGCACCTGAGTAAAAACAAGTACATTCCACGGCAAGTCGGACAAGGATCTTGCGTTATGAATGTAGCGCCTTGATGGATTGTCAGGTTTTCAGCTGTGTTGGGGCACGTCGTAGGAAATGAAATGAGATTGTTTGGAGTATTGGTGACACTCTGTCACAGACAGCAATCAGAGTGAATTTACATGTCATTCCAGTGTTCTGCACGTTGCTAACAGAAAATGCTCTGTTATCCCTCCCGTCTGCCTCCCCTCCCCTCCCCACTTCTCCTTCCTTCCCAGTGTCCTCTGGTTTGCGAGTCTGCCACCCACGCTTGCATCGACAGAGAAAACAGCCCGCTGACTGGGACAGGTATGTTTCACACCCTTCTCACCTGTAATTGTATCGTTAACTGATGATCAGTGGGGCGACTGGAGACGAGAAACTATTTATCAAATCACCTTTTCAATTTGCTCTCCTTTTCCGCTCTGCTGTCGACAATGAAAAAGAGTGTTTGTGGCAGAAAAAGTTAACCAAGTGATGAACGTGTGGGAGGAAAAAAATCTTCTTCCGCTCTTTTAAACTGCAGCATTGTGCTTCCCTTAACGATCCCCCTCACCCAGACGTGCCTTAATGATTGTATGCATCCAATTATCGTTACTTTGCCCCTCAATAACCTATGCAAGGTTATGCTGTTTGATAAAGAATTCATTTTTACTTGTCTAAATTAGGTGAGACCTTCAGGTTTTCAGATGTAAAATACAATTATTGCAATTTACTTTCAAACAGAAATAGCAGCCGGATGGGAAAAGATTCACCTGCAGACCTGAATACCCATCCCTTGCGAGCTCGTGCTGGCAGAGAGAAAGCGATAGAGAGGGAACGTCCAGGGGAGGTGTATGAAAGACATATAGGCAGAAAGGAATCGACTTGAAAAGGTCATGCTTCCCGCCGCGCTCAGACTTCACAGCTCCTTGTTCACAGGAGGCTCGAGGAAACAAGTTTCTCACTTTCGCTTTCTCTACCCGGCACATCTATTTGTTTCACTCGTCTCGTGCACTTTCTCGAGGAGTGGGGGGGAGTTGTTTTTGTCCCTCCCCTCCCCACCTTCCCGCACATTCCCCACCATCCCCTGGCTGTTGTCACCGTGTCAGTGCCACTTACCGCTTCGTCTGTGATTAGCTCGCGAGCGGCAGCCGTGTTTGCAGGTGCACATCTGCAGCCCGTCAAAACAATGGCCTCCCTGCAGACGCAGCCAGATTGAGTAATGCAATTTGGTGTCCCACCTTTATTACCTCTCAAAATGAGCTTGTACTGAGGGGGAGGAGGGTGGGGTTGGTTGGGCGCAGCGAGGGGATTTGCAGCAATGGGGTACGGCACGTCCAGGAGAATCATTTCCTTACCATCTGTCAACAAGAGGGACCAAGGGCTCCAATAGGTGAACAGATTAAGGTGGCAGAGGGGTTGGAGACGCGCTTAAGGAGTTAATCTTCTGAATGGGTTGAGGTGGAATAGGGTTGTGGCTTTACCTCAGCCTCTCTTGTTTAGTTTTTGTCCCCCCCTCGATCCAAAAACCCATAACAACAAAACAGTACAAAGGTGTCTTTTTATTTACGGCAAATATTCTTTTTGTGGTTTGACTGCTAATCTACTCTCTTGGCCTGACGGTGATGGGAAGTAGAGCGCTACGTGACTCCAGCTGAAATATCAAGTTAGAAGTGGGGTTAAAAGAGGTGTTTCTTGAATTGATTTTGATTGTTTTTTTGAGGTTTTCAGTCTTTTTTTAGATTGTTAGATGGGCCCAGAATGGGCAGATCCAGAACAAATCCTAATATGAACTTCCAGTGATGGCGCCAACTGAAACTGAAACTGAAACGGCTGTGCAACTTCATTACCTCTCATTTATTGTACTGCCAAGATTATCCCTGCCTTGTGGGGAAATGTGATAAAACTACTTTATCTCATTTTATATTTTGACACAAGTCAGTTTGCTCACTAAACTTTGCCGTGAAAGGAAAGCCAAGGAAAAACCGAGCTTTGCGTTCCGTTTTTTTTTTTTTTTTTTCACCACATATCTGAAGATCTAAGAAGCGGTTTAATGGGAGGCCGGGTACTGAAACCACCTAGCCATCACATTTCATGACGCTGCATCCTGTAAATTTCGGACGAACGGTCTGAGCGTTTCACACCACCGCACCCTCTCGAATACGACTTCAAAGGGCATCGCTGAACTTTTAACACTCTGCTGACTCTTGTATGAGGACAAATGATATGCTATGACCAGGATTAATGACCTGGGATACTCTCGTAGACGACTTTGAAGAAAGGACGGTCTGAGTTACTGTACAAACGCGATGAGTGGTGAAGACAAGACTTGAAGGATTTTTACACAGGAGGCTTGCTGTGTACTCAGTACCAGACATGAAAAAAAGAGTACTCGGCTCCCACTTTTCACGGAGGTGAAATCATTCTGTGGGTGCCATGCATGTTTGACTGCCCCCCTGGGTGAGATTGCCGCCGTTCCAGTCCAAGTGCTACAGCTCTGCACACGTCAAACGACTTCTTTTTCAAGTGCAAGAGTGGGAAAGAGAGGGGGGAAAAAGAGGAGGGGCACAAGGCGTTCAAGGTGCACAGCTTTGCCCTCCACCACCAGCATGCAGATAAGCGCATTAGAGCTGTTTTCCTCTCCAGCATTTCGATTGCCGCTATTAGTTGGCACCATGTTTGAAAAAGAAAAAAAACCGGAAGAAACGAAGTAGAGGGAAACAAATCTCAATTTGAATACCTTTTAATGGAAGGATCGGGACTCCAGAGTTCCCATGCAAAGTTTCAAAATGACTCAGCTGTCTTTGCCTGCTTGTTGGGCAATAAACAAGTAATTAAAATGGAAATGGAGGCAGTAATATGTCATAGATTAACAGGACAAGGTCTCTGTGTTTATGCTGCCTGGCTTCCACTGCAGGTTTGAAGGGAGTGAAAGCCGGTGCGCTCAGAAGACGAGAGACACCTTATCTATGGCAGACACAATTATTGATTATTGAATTTCATTTGTGCTTCATACCTCACATAGAGACTGTCTGACAGTGTCGTCCTTGAGCGTGGCTGCCATTGGTTTGTGAGTGTCCGCATTGTCTTTGTGAGAAAGTTTCTTTTGTCCTAAGTGAGCCAGAGAGATGTTTCCTTCTGTTCGAGTGGCACGATGTGCTCATCTCCCTCTCACGCGGCCCTTTTGATACTTCTCCTTTGTTGATTAATTTATCTATATCTACCCCTTTCAGTATTCAAGAACCCAGTATGCAAAGTGTACAGGTTCCAGACAGTGGACTGCAAGTGGATGCTCGTGCGGGAGCAAATGGAGGAGTGCACCCTGTCCTTCAGCATTCCAAAGCAGCTACTGGCACTGTATATGAAGGAGGACCTATGCAGGTAAGATGGTGTCATTTTGATGCCTGGCAGCACGCCGCCCTGTGCTCTTTCTCTCCACATCCACCCGGGAGCCTTTCTCGTGTTTGCTTTTGTCCGTTTCCTCTTTGTTGTCAGCCTTTCCTCGGAAGCACAGCAAAAAAGAGGGGATGTTGAAAGTAGGCTCAGGGCGAGGTGAGGCTTAATGATCTGTGCAGCAGGTATGTTGCCCCTATAGCTCAGGGATGCACACATACACATCACTGAGGGTAAAGATGTTAATGATTATTTATGTAAGTTATGTCTATATTTGGAGGGGAGTGAATTATTCAGGTCTGCTTAACACTTCAAAAGAAGCCTCTATGCCTAACAACAAACATTGTCTCTGTGACGTAGACCCACACAGACACACACACACACATGCGTGCGCACATACACACGCTTGTACATAAACGTGCACGTGTTATTAACCGCAATGTCCTCGAATATCCAACCTTCAAGAACCACAATAAAAACAATATTCCTTGCACAATCACGTGGAGAGAATCCATCTCAGATGCTCAGCTACATTTTCAGGCTGAATATACAGCAAAATGGAACATAAACTCAAGGTCCAGGTAACTTTGTGCATGAGTAAAACCCCAGTCCTGACAATAATAGCTGCACAGGTTTTTAGAAGATGTTAGAACTCCCTATACTACACATGTTTTTTTTTTCTTTATTTTTTTGTCGACATATGTGTGTAAATGTGTGTCTGTCTCTGTCTGTGTTCATGTTAGATGTAGCTAAGTGTTCATGTGAGATATAGCTCATCATCCTTGAACACTGTGGTACTTTTGATTTGAAGTCATCATCGGTGTCTCCTCTATAGAGTCGGAATAAAGTTTGGGAAGCGTTCCGGGGCCGTGTCCTGCTCATTATTTCCTACTCATGCTCCACACTGTTTCAATACAGGGCAATGAAAAGATAATAAGAACGATGGTATAAGTGGGGGAGAAAGAAGATTGAACATTTAATGCTGTGATTTACATAAAACTAAATGTAAAAGACAACTGTAGATCCTCAGCTACAATATCTGACAATGAAATATGCTGTGTTAGAACCCAACCTACCGTTTCGTTAAATGGTGACAAAGTTTCTGCGTCTTATCTATCGCGTGGTGGCTTAAGCACCTCCTCTATAATCCTCTTCAAATGTTGCCCCTCTCTCTTAAGCACACCAGTGCCGCTTGGGTCATAAAACAGTTCATTGTTGCAGCGAGTGAAAAAAGGTGACGGCAACGGCACGAGCGCTTCACCCTGCGTTACAAACTGGTGCCCATCTTTGAATGCTCTTCCCTTTGTTTACTTACCCCGAGCTGCGTTGTGCTAGTACTATCTTCATCTCTCTGTCGAGGGTGCGTGCGTGTTTTGTGTGCAAAGATAACAATTGCTCAGTCCAGAAATCTCAGGGTGGAGGTTTCCATTAAGCACGCTGAATTACATGCTGCCGGCATTGCATTGAATCAAATGCTCCAGCTTTCCTTGTTAATACACTGGTGCGTTGCCACGGTTACGCTTTGCAGGTGATATTTTGTCATGGGGGCTTTATTGATTCCATTGTTCCTTTACATGCAGTATTAGTGATAATTAATGTGCTTGTTGGGTGCAACTTAAGAAGGAGGCATGCATATTGTGAAGCAATTTCTTTTGCTCTCTAGTCCTCTCACGTAGGTTTTATTGACCCCACATACACAGTGTGATTTAATAGAACAGACAGTAACACACCGTGAAATAAAGAAGCCCACATTACAGATCTTAGGTAACGTCACATTACAGTGCCTTCCGTCCTCGGTTTTTATGCTAATGTCACTAAAATAAAAACATTTTAGTCACACTTGCAGACATAACAATGCACAATACTGCCTTCACTGTGACTGAGGATCAGTGAGTGTGTTATTACTCCGAGTATTGTGGAGGTTCACATAATGGGTATGATTTTTTTTTTGCTCTCCTAGAAATTGGACTATGAGTATTCTGATTGCATACCTACTGATTGGAGTTTGTGTTTTTCCACGCACAACTGGAGGAGAGACTGTGTCGTGAAATTGTTAGAGAGATACATTAGGTTGTCTAAATAGAGAGGTAACCTTGTAGTGTGGTGAGAAAACTTCTGATTTTGGTTTCGGACGTACAGTATATTTTGTATCGATCTTGTAGAGCTATATGTACGCATATGAACTATTCAATGAGCTGCTAATTGTGTTTTTAGAGTCTTACTGATAATCGTAAGGATATGAATATAGATGTTGCTCCTAAGGATTTATGCAGATATCCTCAAGAAAATATAACAAAACACTGGAACTCTGTCTCAGCATGTGTTCACATCTTCTGTGCCACCCATTACGAGGTCACATGCCTCATAGCAATCACACCTATAGCAATTCAAATGAAAGCGGTCTGATTGTAGAGAGAAAAGCGACACTTCTCTATTCGTCCCCGCCTTGATAGGTGAGCCGCTGCATTAACCCGTGCTTGCAGAGAGCAGTCGCAAAGAAGAGTCCAGCCCAGACTTCTTAATACAGAATCACAGATGTCTTCTCAGAAACATCACAGTGATTTGACACACTTACACACAAATAACAGTGGTTGTGGCAGACAGACAGACGATACAGATTACTGTGAATGGTTGCAATCTGTTAAAGAGCATTGCCAGCGTCGAGCGCCATGTATAGCCTGTCTTGAACAGAGGAAATCAGAAAACATTGCCACTTGATTGGTTGAAATGGTCCATTTAGGGTATTAGAGGCTACTTAAACTTAAGCAGATATGTTGGAAAGAATATGTTTGATTGAAATCAAGGAGAAATGTGGAGTGGGCCCTATTCAGACCCCAGTAGCCGCAAAATCTGTCTCAGCACTATCATTTTGACACCACCACATATTTTGGATATCATCATCCCGTTCAGCCAGGGGCTCACATCAGCATGTGGTGAGGGAGAACCACAGATATTCTTCGTCTTGGTGGCCCTCTTTGAATTGGTGGATGAAGATTCAATGTTAGCATTGAAAGTTATGCATTGAAACCATCTTTCAAGTCTTGGTAAACATCCAAACTTGTGTGTGCCATAAACGCAATTACCCCACCACCAACCACCTGCAGAGCACCTACACAGTGTCTTCAAATCTGAAGTCCATTTACAAGTGCAGGTTTGTGTAGAAGTATGAAGTAGATGAAGTGAAATGTGGAAATTTCTTGCCAGAGGTGTTTTTTTTTCATGCATGTTTGGCGCTGTATCCTCTGTATTGCAAATGTGCCTCACAAACACGTAACGTCAGAGATGTTGGCGCACACAGAGTCTCTCCTCGTGCTCTGCCATTATTTTTACTACTTCCATAGACTGAAGTAATCTAAAAATATCAGATTTATCTCTAACCCACCTGGAGAAACCCACAAGACAGCAGCACTGCGGCTGTGTCTGTGTGCCAATGGCTTTGTTGTAGCAGTTGAGAATTGAATTATCAAAGAATCAAATTATGCTTCAAACAATCGCGTGTGCTTTTATCAAGTCCGGCCAACTGGCGTTTATGCATGAGGCCTCTCAGTCCGAGACATATACAGAATGCATGAGGCCTAATCACTGAAAATTGGGCTCGTCCTCATGAAAGCTCAGCGTATCACGCCGTATTTGTCATCATGAATACTGTATTGAACCCCTAATTTTTATAATATCTCCGCAATTTACTTTTCAAAGGAAGCTGGAGGGCTGATATCTGAATGATATCAGTCCATCTGATGTTGGCTTTCAGATGCAAATGATGGACCACAGAAAGAGGCTCTTTGCCCTAGCGGGATATCAGCCATCACACAGCCACAGCACCCACCAATCACGCAGATATATACACACGCATGCACCCACACACACACACATACACACAGAATTATGGTCCCTGTAATTTCCGGAAGAAAGAGCTGAGATGATTTCACCCTGACCACCTCTGCTTGACTGAGACTGCAAAGCTCGATGAGATGAGAAACAGTCCGCTAATCGCTCCACTAAAACCAGTGCGCAGCGGACGGGTTTATTACATAAGGATGGGGAGAACACTGGGGTTTGCGCAGAATTTGATATTGCTGAGTGGATAAATGGCTACCAGCCAATCCCAGCTATTAGCTCCAAGCTATGTGCTCTCCACAGAGGGCTAATGGGTGCTGATATCCATTCTGGAGAAATTAGGTAGTTTGACTGAGGAGAGGGTGGGGGATGGAAATATGGACTCGCTAGCTTGTTTCTGTTTTCAATGTTTTTTTTTCTCCGCCTCTTGTCTTTGCATCATTAGATCACAGACTGTACCATTTACTTTGTGGCCACGCAGCAAATAGGCGCTGTGCCCTGGCGGTGTGTGTCTGTGTGCCAAACCACCAGGTCTGATAGATTTGTCTGTCTGCAGGGTGCAGGAGTTGAGGGAACTGGGCGAACTGTCGCCCCACTGGGACAACTTGAGGAAAGAGGTGATGACACGTTATGGGGGAATCATCAGCTCGTACCAGGACACGCTGGCGGAACTGGAAAAGATGACAGGTATGGGTGCACCAGCTAGCATGCCTTTCAAAACATGTAAGATAGTGCACAATATACACCATATGACTTTAAATTACATCGACCCACCAACATGTGTCCTTGCTTTCAGGCACTGTTGATCCATCCTCGCTCCACTGTTATTGTTCAGGTTTTTTTGGCCGGTCACATATAAATTACAGTTTTCCCAGCTTATCGTGGTTTGTCCTTGGAAATAAACACAGGCGTTTTTGAAACATTCTCTGGAACCAAGAAACTAAGAGCTCGAAGGAGAAACACCAGGCTGCTACTGTTTACAGATGGCAGTGTAGAATTAATCACTTTTAGAATCAACCTTGGTGACTCTGGTTTTTCTGAAACAAAATGGAATTGAAAATTCAGTGTTGGCAGCTCGAGTTTGTGAATGTGGCAGCCTGCTCGGAGCGGTCAGGATAATATATATCTGGTTCACTTTGGGGAAAGAGGAAGTCTTGAGTGAAAAGGGTGAATTATTGAAAGGTGTTCCTCATAGCTAAATTTAGAAATGACCACAGCAGGGCAAAGTCTTTGCTTTTGGTCCTTCAAAAAATGTGCTGCATTCATGAACCAGATCAGTTTCAGTTTGTAATGCAGGGATTCCTGCTCATGTGGAGAGAAGGAGCTCTTTTGCATTTACACCTTCCTTGAATACTCTCAGTCAACGCTGGCACAAAGGTCCCTCTATGGCAGGGGAGTCTAACTGATTTTCACAGAGGACCACATCTGCAGAACATTTGTGACAAGATGTAACTGGCAATTACATAAAAGGTATAAATGTAATAAAATTTAAAATGGAACAACTCATTAAGAAATATTTCATATTGACTATAAACTACTTATTCAACTTGAAAAAAATACTTTGAAATGAATTACGTTTCTGGTCTGTTATGACGACGTACACCTTTGGAATTTGGAAGGTAGGGAAACCTGAATCAATCAACAATCATCAGCTAATTATCAATCAACAAGTTTACAAGCTGGTTCATTAACTCGGTCGGCGCTGGTGTCACTTGACAAACTAACAGTTTGTGTCTGGTTGGGGCACACATGCCATCACTTTGCCAGTACCGTAATCCACATGCATTATGAGGGATATAGTTTGTTGGTCAATGCAAGCCTAAATGAAAGATAGACTTATATTTCAACAATCACTCAAGTGCTCTGGGGCCACATGAAATGACGCAGCGGGCCGCATTTTCCACCTGTGGACAATAGATTAGACAAGACTGGTGAGGCGTGTTAACCTGAACGTGCGTCTTTGTTTTGGTGTGCAAGGTGTGCCCAATTATATGACCAGAAGGTGCAGGAAAGAGATGAAATCTTTCACCAAAATTCTGTGTGATAGCTGTTCCCTCCAAACAATTTCAGATGAAGATATTCATGTAGAGTTTAGATTTCACTCCCCTCCCACAGCAAGGATTTCAGGGGGCTCCGATGAAATGTCACCCACAATCCGTCCCCGGCAACACTGGACTGTGTGGTGAAAGGGTTGAAGACTGGACGGTCACAGATTTTGTGGAAATGTGCTCCTGACACTTTGCGGCACGTGTTGGCTGAAGGATGCCACGGCCTTTTCAGGCAGATGAATGCATTTTGGTGGACTTGTGGTAGTGTCAGCCTCGTCTTAATGTTGTTTCATTTATATTCTTGCTGTCTGTTAGTTTCCATAGCAACACCAGTTTCATCAGCAGCAACTGAAATCTGCTCATGAGTAACTAGCACTAGTCTTGTAAGAACTGTCCATATGGTAAAAGTAAAAATGTGGGTTTGTGAAAGGGTACACGGGACTCCAAAAGCAGATAATGTTATTAAATATGATATTAGTATGTCATTCATACATGCACCACAGATATTATATACCTGTGTGTGAAGTGGCAATTCCTAATAAATCACCGACCTTTGTCCCCATACCTCAAACAACCCATAATGCAAAACACAGTGGCATTGATGATTTGAGGTGACAAATTGATTTGGACACAGTGTCAGTCTATTTGTTTTTTTTTAATCCTGTATATTAAAGCTGGGAGTCCATTAGAAAATAAGGCCTACTGATTGCTGTGTGACCAGGCGATATGAAATGACAGCAGCTGAGCCACTCGCTGGGAAATAAGGGAGGAGTGTGTGTATGTGTGTGTGTGTGTGTGTGTCTGGTGGGGATGGGCTGTGTGGGTCATCATAGATCTTGACAAGTCCCTTCTGTGGCCCAGATGCTGTGGTACACGAGCCCTCTCCCTTCTCCCCACTCTCATCCGGCCCACACTGTGACAGACATGACCAAACAAGCTGGGTGGGCAAGCTGCAGATTAATTATTGATTCCTAATATGATTAAAGACAGGTGGTACATATTCAGCTCCGCCCACTCAAAAAAACACGACGCAAGATTCGCAAATACGCCAGCAGTCCTCCCAGGGGGACCCAGTGTGGTATTTTGGAGGGAGGGAGGCTCAAATGTTTTTCCCAAATCAGATTCCGTCAGTGTGGGATGCTAAGGGGACTTGGTATATTCACAGAGTGCTGGTGTTATGAATTCTGATCAGGATTTTGTGTAGACGCAGGGGGAAGCAGCAATTCACCCTACTTCCATGCCAAGGATAAGAGACAGAGGATCCTGAGCACAGCACGTGCAGGCTCAGTCACAACAGACTGTCTTTTGGGGAGACCGTCTCTCCCCTGTTTTATTTTAATCATTGAATCATCCGTAATGACCCACCACCACCAGAGATGTTCCATTCACAAATGAATCACCCCTCTACCAGCGCTAACCTCGGACTGAATTAACGGCCCAGGCGTAATCCCGTTAGTGCCGTGTGTGTGGGACCCCCCCAATAAAGCCGGCGCTTCCCCTGCACAAAACTGCCAGTCAGTGCTGAACACCAATGATGGGATAAGTGCAGCTTTGGGCCAACAGCTAAGCAGATAAAGGCGGTGTTATATATATGTGTGTGTGTGTGTGTGTGTGTCTCTGGCAGTACAGCTAGCAGAAAGAACAACTGAGCGTTTTATCTCCTGGTGCCTGATTCCAGATTTAGAATGCGGGCTGTTGATTCTTCCTGAAATTTTGAATTATTGATGACTGCAGCTTAGACCAGTGTTTCCCATCCACTGTGCTGCGGCACACAAGCGCACCGTGAGAAATCATCAGATGTACCAGTTTCATATGCCCCGCAGACGCCACATACGACCCGATTGCGACAGCCGATGTCAATCAGACTGGGGAACCCCTTCTGGCTCCCGCTGACGGCTCATGGCTGACCGCACAAAGACAGGTGTGCAGACCCACAATCCCACTCTCCTCTATCAGATAATCGCTGAAAGACCAGCTCCAACCCCTCTAACCCAACAACTCGTGGATGACAGTGATGTGGCATGAGATTTTTCCAATGTAAAATGTGTGCCGTGGCTGAAAAAGGTTGATAAACACTGGATTAGACAAAAAGAATCTAGTCTGACTGACTGTGTTGTTGTTTTTTACACATCATTGTAGTTGCATTGGGTGTCACGCATCAGGGACTCATCTTGGAAACTGCTGTCATCGAATACTCACAGGATGTGTGTGTTGATGTATAGCCTCTCCCCAATGTTCACTTCAGAATTGTTGTGCCGCGACCATTTTTTTGTTTGTGCTAGTTCACGTTATGCTTAAAATGCGACCAATATCCAGCACCAGCGTGTATTCTCTGTGACGCGGTCGAAGCCCACATCTGCAGAAGCAGCTATGATGTTTATGGAAGTACTGTAAATATGAAGGCCACTCACGCCAGAGTGTGGGATTTTTTTTTCTGTTTACATCACGTCACGTGATCTTGTGATGTCTGTCACATTTCAATGACGCTGAAGTCGGATGAAATGCGACAAGTACCTTCTAACTGCAGTTGCTTTGAAAAACATCAGATGTTCACACTGTCATAACAAATTCGAACATGGGTCGCATGGGCGAAAAAGACAGATTAGGGCCACTTTAGGGCCTGTAGTGTGAGTGTATCCCTGGAGTGATGTGAAAGTGTCTTTGAGCTTGACATTCCACTCCACAACTGCTCTCGAGGCAACTCGCTGAGCAGCCTGCAGCCCCTAAAAAGTGATGGCACCAGCATTCAAGCACCACAATCCAGAAAGTCCACTAGGATGTAAAAACATTCAGTCAAAATGATGGTGATTTTGCAATTGGCCCCTCACCACTGTCATGCGTTACGCACTGATGCCAGTGCGTAACGCATGTAGTTGAGGACATCTGCATCTCGATGCACTGCCATGCTCATTAACTTGTCATAAGTCTGATGAGGTCATTCTGGGATGTGTTTGTTCAGGCATCAGCGGTAGAGCGTAATGTGACATAAACATTAGATAACTTAAATCTGGACAGATTACTTCACTTATACATCCCAGTGCGGGTCAATATATAGCACAATATACTGTATGTAGTACATGCATGCCTTACTTGTAAACAGTTGGTCGAAATGCTTTGTGTACTATCAGCAGTGAGACTGGAACCTGAGACAGCGATATGACCGTGTCCAGGGATGTCCAAAGTCTGGTCCAGTCTCATATGGCCTGCAGCCACCCCACACGGCCCGCTTACGACAGCTGACAGCGTGCTCCCAATGCTAATGGCTCACAGGCGACATCGTTCAGACCGGCACGCACCCCATGCTGACACCTCTCGGATGACAGCGGAAAGTCATGGCCCTCGGGCTTCTTCACCTCAGCAAATCTGGCTCTCGATGAAAAAAAAAAAGTTTGTACACCCCCCCCGATGTAAACCCATGTAGTGTAGCCTCCAACCAGGTTGACAGCCGCCCGAAACACGGCGAGCATATTTCCAATTAACTTAGAATGCATTAGAGTAATATTTCCTTTAAAATAAAAAAGGTAGGTGTGTTGTGGAGCGTGTAGTTAAAATGGAAACCCAATTTATAGTCTGTAGTCAGAGTGGCTCAGTATTCTGCTCCATTTCCCACCGTGCCCACTAACACAGCATGTCTCCACCCTCCTCAGAGATGTCTGTAGAGGGCTGTATGGACTGATTAAAATGAAAAGCTCCAGTGTGGAGCCACGAAGATGAAACCTTAACATACTTAAAGAGGCCCGAACTGATCCGACTCCCTCTGTCGTAAAAAGCCGTGCGGGTTGCTGCAGTTAGTAATCGCGTTTTCCTCAGCGTGTCCTCGGGGCGCCTGGACAGACGTTTTCTAAAACGATCGTGTAGTGCTTGTTCGACTTGTACAGGAATGAAAGGAGAGCAGGATGAGCAAAGAGGCTGGAGAGAAGCAAGAGGGTGGACAGATGTCGGTCAGTCCCACTGCCATTCACATCTCCTGTCAACCAGAGGGCCCTCCTGGGCAAACAGATGGGGATTTGATTTGACTAATTCATCTAACCTATAGTCACAGTCTTGATTAGCCCACTCCCAAACCCCCGATGAACCCCCTCCCTCCCCTCACACACACCCCCCGAGCTGTGTGCAGCTGTCCATCGAGCGACGGCCTTCGGAAAACACTCGACCTCACTCACAATCCTCTTTGAGCCGCGCCTGGCAGGCGAGCTTAACGCAAACGGAGAGGTGTCCTTTACATTTATGGCCACCCGGTTTTCCAGTATGTTATCCTCTGGCAGGTTGGAGGGCGGGGGAGAGGAAGTCGTCTGGAACGAAACGGTCATCTCAGCGTGAGCTGATTTGTGGGACGACATGAGGCTGTTAGCGAAACGCCTTTGCGCCGTTTAGATGGCGCCGCACGAGCAGATTGGTTTTCTTGACGAGTTAATCATTTGAGTGTGTAGGAAGGCGGCTCTCTCTGATTACTTTGAATGGATGTTTTATTCAGAAATGACTCGTGCCTGTGTACCTTTGCACTCTAATAAGAGGCAACAGGTCTGGCTGAGGAGGAAGACAGACCGTGATTGATTGTCACAGCTCCAGAATAAAGTGGCGAGAGGCTGTCAGTTGCTGCAGAGTTAAAAGTTTGTATCACTTTTAATGACACACACGTCAGCGTGTCAGCTCAGCAGTTTCATTATCTTGAACAGTGATGGAGGCAGGCTCGTCTATTTCCATCTGGATGCTGGGCTGTTCACAGGCCTGCATACAAAATGTACACAGATATGCACACGTACCCCTGGTGCATCCCCCCAGTCTCTCATTTGATAGTTTGCACCCATTCCTGCCATTACATGGCTATTTTTAATCAAAAATAATAATTCACAGCAGTGATTCTGTCATATATTTCAAATTTTAATGTTGTCAAAATCTCCCAGACTGATGTTTTGTAATTGCAGGAAGTGTTGCAGCACTGACATTTTGTAGATTGATATCTGCTTAGTGGAGCGGACAAACTGCGGGGAGACACTGGCGCGCTCGACTGCCCTCCACAAACGCGTCGTGGGGTCTTTAAAGGAAGCAGCGGTAGATCCTTATTACCGGGACATCACTCACATTGCCTGCAGTGCGGCTGTGTGCATCATCCGTGTTGGATAGTAGCCCGCAAAACTAAAGAAATACTAAACAAACAGTGTTTTTGTAACATGGGTGAGAAGGTGTCTTGTTCTTGCAACGTTTTCCTCTGCTGCTCGTCTTAGAGATATTATGTCAGACGGCTTGGATGCATTCAGAGGTGCATTTGACCTTTTCATCGTTACAACATGAGGCGTTTCAGAGCTGATTCACACGCACATGCACACACGCAGGCACACACACACACACACAGACAGTCGCACGCAGTTGTTTTTTACCCAGTTTTGAGTCACCATTCAAGGTTATCCTAATTTTAGCTATGCTGTTCTCAGAGATGAATGAAAAGTTAATAACGGGTAATCAGTTTAGTTACGACATTTTGGGGTAGCCACGCCTGACCCGATGATAATCCTGCTGTCACAGATTCACCGTGTCAATGACATGCCAAGGCAGTGGCAGAGTGAGTAATCACACGCTAAACAGCGACAAACTGGAGGTACACGTTTTACGTGCCCGTCCTTGTTTACAGCCTAATTAAATCCACCAGCACCGTTATTAAATGAATGAATATATTTGCTCTGTCAATGTCTTTCTTCTGGAAAGAACAGATCACACGCATTTCCCATTATAATAGTAATAATCATTGTCATGTAACTGTGTCCCACACACTGTGAAACGATCTTCTATTCATTTGTCGTGAGCCTAAAGCCAACAATAGAGAGTAAATTTTAACATAAACCTTCATTTAGAGAAAAAATACACATTGAGACAAAACTTTGGAGAAAAGGTTCTCCAAATTTGGGTAGAGGTATTGTGAGAAGGACAAATGCAATCTCCAGCCTGGGGTCACCAACTCTTTTCAGCAGGAGAAAAGTCAAACAAAGCAGCTCCTGGGCACAAAAGCGAAGTCACACAATAACAAATATATTATCACATCATGTTCTAATCAACGATATGTGCACGTACTACACATGAAAACATATGGGTGCTCTCTGCATGAAATGTAATCACTTCAGACATGATGTGAAACACATTAAAATATAATCCTGAAACAGGGGATTCTAATAGAGGATTAGTTTCAGCACCAAACTGAATGTTGGTAGCCAGGGACATTTTTTCAGTTGTGTGCTGGCACGTTAATGTCTGTATTTGAATGAAATCAGCCCTGCAGGCAAACATCTCAATGCTGAGCAGCCTGATTAAAAGCCTACCTTCATCTCTGACAGTATCTCAGTGTGTTGTGCCCATATTCTCAGTGTCAAATTCTGCTTTTTAGCTTAACTGCTAACCCAAAACAGAAGCTTCACTTAAGCGTTTTGGGTACAAAATTTAATTGGGGATTCTGAGTTTAGTCTTGGCCTTCAAAGGGCATAAAATCCTGTGCTCATAGGATTACATGGTAAATTAGTGGGTGTTATAGACGGCTGATGGAAAGGAGCTGTCACTGAGATTGTCCCGATCTTTGGTGGAATATGTGTTATTATTTGCAGGAGTGAAATAGCAGGACCTACAAGCTACATCGTACACATCTATTGGAAAATTCTTAATTTTGCAGAAAAAGTTGCCCACAGGCGGCCATTTTGCAGTATCAAAGCAATCAGTAAGACTATTCAAAATTTCCCTGCCTCTCCAGCTTCATTTTGGTCCATTTATGACCTCACGTTTGGCAAGCCAGTCAATAAAAGGAGGCTGGAGGGAGGCGATAACTACGGGCCAAAGACGACTATGGCACAAACTCACCTTCGACTTGGATAGACAACAAGCAAAGAAGGAGCAGGTGGTTGTGAGAATCTTTCTAAAAAGACTCAGCAGGCCAGGTGGATTGACCTTCTCTTTTTTCTTTTACATCCAAAACATTTTTTATTATGCCCCACTGACAACTTCTGGGTTGGTTCAGATAAGGGGACATCATGAGCGACAGCAGCTCAGCAGTTTGTTCACGTCCCGCGGTATCTGCAAAAAAAACAAGGTGCTGCAGTGGTACAACATTTTGAACTTTTCTTGTCGGACAAATGTGATTTGCATTTGTGTGGTATAACTTCAAAGTGAATTCATTTTGAGAGCTTCCACAAATGCATTTGCTATCGCTGCAAATGGGTCCCTGCCTGTGTCTGTTTGTGCGAGGTGCGACGCCAGATGGCCCTGAAATAGATTAATGCGTGAAAATTTGACATTTAGTCTGCACTTAATTTTTGAATATTCTAAGGCTGCACTTAGCTGGCCACACATTGGGGAACAATAACAACAATGACATCTTGTGCTTCCTCTGTACTTATAGTGTACTCTGTTGATCATACTGTCCACACGTATAATGGAGTCCAGGGCTCCATTGAAGCAATGTGCATTCCAGAATTAAAAGGGCCATGTATTCCCTTTCGTCTCCAAATTATTCTGTCTGAAGTTATTTGGTTGCGCTGATGTTTTGTAATTGGAAAACTGAAGCGAGCATTTGGACAGTGTCAGATGTGCTCTAATCGCTATCTGTGTCTCAACCCTGTTCTGACAATTAACACATTAACAAGCAAAGTGAACCAAAGGCCTTTTTAGAGCCGCTGCCGCGTGCAGCAGATGCTACCGGCTTTCTGTGATAACAATGTTTGACCTCAGTCCAGCTTTTGCTGCATTCTATTCTGACACATTTTTTTGGCTTTTTTTCTCTCTCCTCACCAGGTCGATCGTTCAAGCCAAGCTGCTGCAAGTCGCAGAAATCTCTGGAATTCATCCCCATAAACCTGCATACCCAGAGAATGAGAGTGACATGTCCCAGAAAGACAGGTACAATTTAATCGTGTTCTGATCTAGAAGGTCATCAGCCATCTCTCACAATCGGGAAAGAGGTGTAAGAGTTTGCTGTTTGTGTCCACTGCAGCGCAAAAGCGTTGACATTCCAGTTTTTTCATCTGTTGTTGAGAAACGTCAAAGCTGTTGTGGCTGTCAGGCCGTCAACCGTCATCCTCCCACCTTCACACTCTCAGTTTACTCAGAGGACTCAGTATTTTTGTTAGTTTGTCACCATGACCTCTCCGGCTTTGTCTGACTGAAAGGTCAACGAACCCGAGCGGAGAAAGGTAGGCAGAGTGTTAATTAAACCCTTGTGTTTTTCGCGCCGGAGAAAGGATTGGCACTGTCCGCCAGCGGTGCTCTGTGGCAGGGCTGAGCGTGTTACGTGCAGGAGCTGTCAGAGTGTGTCATTGTAACTAAGTGCTGCCTCGCTCGCTAAGGACTTAGCTTTGTTTTGGGCTTTGTTTTACGCTACATGACCGATTGAAAGTACTTGGCAACACCTTGACATATGCTGCACGTCTTCACGGAGGACAGAAGGCGCTGACAGATGAAATGAGGAAAATCAAGCCAATCGAACAAACATACCACAGTCTGGTTCCCTGTCGTTGCGGAAAAGTCAAAATAAACGGAGCTTTGAGGGGTTTTGTCAGATGATTTGTGCTCGTTGTCATAAATAAATCCTCTGAGTCGCACTAAACCCAACTTAAGTCATGGTTAAGGTGATGAGAGGTACAAGCCAGATCCAGACACAAACAGAAGGGGGTTACCTCACAACGCAGGATGGGGACTACAAATCTTTAAATACATGGAGAAATACCGGAAAGCACATCAAATACTCAGTCGCCACGGCAAAGGCTGTAGCTATGTGCCTGTTGATCAAATTGTGTCGTTTCTCTCTGTTTCGTTTAGATGAGGTGATGTGGTTCACAGGTTAGAAATCTGGACTTGAAATCAGTTGCTGTTGGTTTGGTTTGATCCCGATAATAACAGCAACTTCAAAGTGAATCGACCACAGTTGCTGTCCCCTGTTTTACACACGCTGTATCACCAGGATCTCACAGAAACAACGATATTACAACGATATTACTCATATTCGCTGTCCATACGCTCTTGTCTTCTCTCACTCTATGTAAATCAAACCGATGGCGCGTGCAGCTGTCATCTGTGCACGGGCAGCGCTCGGGATTATGAAGGTGAATTGTGTCAACAGAGCAATTCCACGTACACGTACACCAAGGTACCAGTTTATCGTGCATGTGATTGCTCTCTTTTTTTGCACCAAGCCCAGTGTGCTGTGAACAGGTGGGCCAGGTCAAATCAGGGCAGCTCAGAGAAACTTCTCAAGTGGATTGACTGTGCAATTGTGATTTTGCAGTTTGGAGACTTGAAGATTTCTGAGTGCAGAACAGAACATAATGAGCACAGAATAAAGGTGAAAAATTTTGATTTTGAGGGAAAAAAAACCTGCTTATGTAGTTTGGTGTTTGACTTCTAAACTCCAGTTGTACATTTTGCTTCTCCAAAAGGGGAGAAGCACTTGAAATCAAAAATTGTAATCAGACATGTTTGGAAACGGCTCTGCAATGCAGCAGGTGCTTCATTTCCCACATAAGCCATTTATTTTTTTGTTGCTCTTGATTTGCTCAAGTCAGGTGTTCCTTTAATTTGACACTGCCTGTTTTCGTTTTGTGCTCTGATCACCGTGGCGACGGAGGGAAAAAAACAAGCCAACAACAGCCAATTTAAATGATGCCCGTGTTTTACGCCTCGCTGAAAACGGCTGTCGTCCGTTTCTAAGGAGGCACCTGCAAACAAACATCTCTGCTGTATGAAAGTTGCAGCTTGTGTAAATCAGAGGTGTAAATTGTTCATTTAGGAAAATACGAGCAAAGTTACTGATTGTGAAATCAGATCATTGTAGTTGTTAAGATGGCATGATTTACCGAAGTTTATCTCCACCATCATAATCATTTTACCCTCTGAGGACCACGTCTTTCTGCCGGCGCTTGGCTTGCTCGTCCTGTTTTCGATTCATCATGAGCAGGTGTTGCGAGAGGACGAGCGGGCAAATCATCCACCATTTGATTATTGTGCTTGATGTTCTGTAGTCAGCTGTTGTGTCTTAGTGTGTCTGCGTTGCTGTGAAAGAACCAATTAAGGCTCCACGTAGTTCTCGTATCTCGAGAGGCCGAGCGTATGATGGACAGAGAGCCTTGTGGAGAGGCAGGGAGGTAATAATGTGGGGAAAGGCCCAGCACCTGCCCAGTGAGGTGTTATTAGGGGAAGGCTGGTACCTGTTGGTCCAAGAGCTCACAACTGTGTCACCTGGATTTCTGTGAGAAATAAGTCCGGCGGTGTCTTTGGGTCAGAGGTGCACTCGGATGGCCATCTCAGGGGTCCTCATTAACTGACCTGGTACTAAAACGAGATATTCCTCCCCACCCCATCCCACATCGCGCCCCAACCTCTCTCGCTCTTCCTCCTTTTTTCTGCGACCCTGTCCATTATTCATTCAAAACAAGGCCCGCTCCCTGCGCCACCTAGCCGTCTGCGAGGTGTTTGTTTGCTTTTTGCAGCGGGGGTGGGAATTGAAATCAAATGTTGCAAGTTTGTCTGACCTCAAGCTTTAATGCTGCGCCAATGTCATATTCATGCCAAAAGATGGGCGGCGACATGATAAATCAACCTCAGAAACTTGTACGTCCTGCAATTTGCAATGCTTGAATCAATTTGCTATGAGAGTTTTGAATAAGTTAATGCTTATACATTTTAATGACAATAAATGTTATTCTTAAGTTGAACAAGTCATTTCCGCTTGGAACTATGTTTTAAATTCATGTGAAATTCGTTCTTTGTGACACTATTCAGTCCTCATAATTTATTTTTAGCAGTCCTTGAATTTTTCCAGCTGCAGCAAACTTGAAACCCGTCTGCTTTTCCAGATTGCACAGAGTTTGTTTTACTTCTTCTCCACCCTGTTGTCTTCTCTCTATGCAGATGCGCTCTACGACATTGTCACCGTAGGCGCTCCCGCGGCGCACCACCAGGGCTTCAAATGTGGCGGTCTGCAGCGCCTCCTGAGCAGATATGAAGCTGAGAAAAAGAGGTAGGGAGAAGGCGCAATGCTCTAACTTACTGCCGGAGACAGACTCCTAACAGACTCCTAACAGAGTCGGATGGGTGATTTTATCCAAGACAAACACAGAGGTAGAGACTGGTCAGTATTGACAAAATAATTTCACTGGCGCATAATTGGTTGTGACAAACAAATTTGTCCCCTGCCTATGGATTTTCTGAGCTCCGAGCAGTTACTTATATCCACCTAGACTGAATTTAGTCCTCTGCCGCACCACCTCTGACAGCTCCATTTGACTCGGGGCATCATGCGTGATGGAAAAGGTTTGTTGAGTCATAAGTTCCTCAGTCTGGTTCTTTACTCTTGAAACCATTTTTCTTTCTTTTCCTTTTTTTTTCAACCCACGTCGGTTGCCAGCTGCGTCTTTCTCTGAAAAGCACCTGCCCGAACTGAGGCATCAGTAACTACTGATCCTGCAGGGCCGCAGAGTCCGATTTAACAGTGACTGATAAGAGGTGTCCACAAAGAGGCTCTACAGAACGAGTCTAATTCGATCAGCAGAGGTCGTTGTGACCGCTGCTGGACGGTTCACACATAGCTGCATTAACCCGAATCTACATCTCTTTGTATTTTCCTACACATTTTAATCCATTTATAACATTTCCATACACAGGTGTACAGATTTTTCACTTGAAAACACCCGTGGAGTCTTTATCAAAATGCCGAAATGCATTGTTTCTCCCCCTATAATTCCCACTATATCAGTATATGGTCTGACCGTTATGGAAGCTCAATCAACAGCATTTGAAGAATAATTGCCAATGCAAACACTCAGTGAGTCATTCATGCTTTATATGTAACATACTTACTCCCTAAAAGCTGTAACATGTGCATGCAGGCATTCACAGCAGGTCTATGCAAAATACCTTTATTGACTGCAGCGCGGGCTAGTTGGCTTTTTTTCTGGACTGATCTGATTTTGGGAATATGTCACAGCTGCCTTCACAGCTGGCTCATTGCGGCTGCGATCGAATTCCAGTAACAGCCACATCCATCTGTTTCGGTGGCAGATTAGATTGCATTCTGACCACCGTGCATCCGACAGTCTCTTTACATTAACAAGTCTCTCCCGTATCTGGACGACATATCTGGATACACCAGTCACATTCTGACCCGTTTTTTTTTTTCGCCCCACACATTCCCTGTCGTGGGAGTACGTATAGATAACAAGGTCACACCCCAGATGTAAATCTGTGAGAGGGATCTGCCTGTGTATTGACGTGGTAGTGTTGCAATCAGATCTCCGACGAGAGCTCACTGGAAAAAATACTATGCAGGTAGCAGAGACGCCATCCATTAATAAACTGTGCCCACGCAACATAAACGTCAGCCCAGCCTCCTCCTCCTCCTCCTGGCTCTACTGCACTCTCATTCATAAAGTTAACTGAGTGAGAGTCGGGACGTGACCCAATCATAATATGTATTTGTCGTTTAATGACTACGAGATGCTCAGTCGTGCATCAGAGAAGATGGACGGGCCGGGCTTAGACGCAACCTCACTGCTGGACTACATCCAGGGTCTGCTAATCCAGATCTAAGCATCCCGGGTAACACGTCCAAGTAAGGATGGGATGTGTTTAATCCAAGCGTTTTGCATGACGCCACCAGCTGCACAAACACTGAAAGCCCACCGAATGAATGGAGCGGTTCCACACAGGCGTACGCACACAGACAGCAGGCATACTTTCTGACAGAGCCTCCTAGAGCAACGCAAGAACTTCCTCAGACCCCAAATCAGCAGC
>OMPJ01017692.1:5861-23380 GCA_900312935.1 Carapus acus
CTGTTCAAATCGCTGGTGCTGCCGATGCAGCCAACCCTCCGTCTTCTCAGTGTGTGTGCATTAAAGTTCAACCCCTCAATTTCTTTCTTTCTCTCCGTTCCCTCCCTCCTTATCACTCCCCCACTCACACCACCACCACACAGTCACACGCACTTGATGTGCATATCTAGCAAGCGCACATAGGAGGTAATTATCCACACGTTTACTTCACACGCACCTTAGCTAAGATGTTTATACCCACACATAGGCACGCATACACACCCACACGCACACACACACACACACACACACACATTAAGCACAGGACAAATACTTCCTGACACTCTGGGCAGGACTGAGGCTGTTTAAAAGTGCCGTATTTCCACCTCGGGGAATCACAACTGGAAAAAAGGTTTTATGGTTGAAAATCCACATACACTCTAATGGAGTTGCGCTAATCTACATCTTTTGATTTATGCCAATTCCAATCTGATTATGCTGTTTATATGACATTTCGAAGAAAACATCTATTAGTCATCTAAAACGGATTAATGTTACCGCTTTTACAGGAATTTCATGAAAAGTTACCTGCACTGAGCAGAGAGACCTCGGGGAGTAGCTCGCAAATACTGCCCGCCATGACGGCGTGTTCCAGAGCACGGCCAAGAACACCATACATGGTGTGAGTCTCCAAGAACGGCCTTTTGTCTTTCCACCTCTGGTGTCTCCATTGGGCGGCGGTTGGACCAGATATCCCATGATTCACAGCGTTGATTCGCCATCATGAATTTCGAGAATACTGTGTTTATTTTCACTGTATGACATGATTAACTTTCTATCTCTGTGTAGTGCAGATATGTGGACTCACGATCGCCAGGGACAGATGAGACAAAGGTCAAGGCTTCAGTCCAGACATTTGGAGACAAAACTTGAAGAACAGTGGAAATTTTGATTGGGATCCATTGGCCACTGTTTCATCCCATTTCGCCCCATGCTGAGGACATCCAGAAATCTGCTGATTTATACCCTTGTTCATTCTATTCCACCATCTTAGGACCATTCAGCAAGGCGCTGTACCCCGAACTAACCTCTTTGGCACCTCACTGCTCAGCCCAGTACCCTTTTTTTCCAAGGGAGGGTGGCAGGCCAACAAGTCAGTCTGACCCCTGACGCCTTTGGGAGGTGCGCGAGAGCCATATCAGATGTCCCCCTCAGTCCCTGCCAAGCGGACAGAGCTGGACCCCAAAACTCCGGGAAAAATGCGTCCCAGGTTACCTCTGACTTTTGCTGAGCGGTCACTTATAATCGAGGTGAAACAAACAGAAAGCGTCAACCTGGAGATGACATCAGCGGCCGGCCCTCCCGTGCCAGACGCTGCGCAGTGCAGGGGGAAGATCTCGTTCCGAGGGGCTTGGCGAGGGAACACATGTGCTCTCCGAGCTCCCTTTTATTGCTGTTTACGTCGCTGCCAAACTTTGTCCAGAAAAGTCGTTTCACAAGACGAATGCGAGGCTGGAATAAAAAAAAGGGCCCTGCAGCGGCGATTCAGCCTCGCAACATGCAGGAATCTTCTCCTCGTCTGATGCGTCCGCGTGTTGATTCTTCCCACCTATAAACGCTCCCGCCACGTCTCCCATTATGCCGACGCAGAGATACGGCGGCAGTATCTCTCCGGCGGTTTTGACCCGCCGCCCTGCCAGCTCCCAGCTACCCCCCCCCGGTTTTCTAAATATGTACATAAGCGCACGGGAGAGGGCTCGAACAGCCCCAGAGCTGGTGCTAGCTGCTGACAAACCCCCTCCTCCCGTCCTCCCCCATCATAAATCCAGCATCAGACAGCCGGGCCAAGCTGGAATGCTGAGACACTGTGGGCCAGGTGATTTATAGATCGATGCAGCCTCCGGTGTTTAAAAATAACATGAGCAAATCTCTGCACGGGGATGGAATAGATGCTGTAAAACCACGTTAGAGACGCCGCATCCACTCGACGGGAGAGCGTGTTCGAAAATCTACTGTGCGAGGGAAAGGAAGCGAGGGGAATGGGGTGTATTCTGTTTAAGGTCTGTACATCATTTGGCTTTTACGCGGGCGCCGTCACCAGAGGTGTCCCAAACGACTTCTGGTCGAGCCTGGAGGATTTCTACATCGACGCGCTCGCCGGTCGGATCGATGGTGGGAGAGCACCATCGTCAATCGCGAGCGTTCCCTGAAAACACCATCCAGGTCCTCGGTTTCACCCCTGCAAACAGCACCTGCCTGGACGAAGAAGGTGGAAGAGGATTTACCCCGATGGGAAGAGGGAATCGCTTCCTGTCCGAGCCTTGTGCTAAATGGTCCGAAAGGTTGCCTTTAATATTTCTGCAGGTGTGGGAGACACACAGAGAGTGCGTGATAACAGAAGGCTGCATAAATCCTCCTGCTACTGAACAGGGAGGTTGGAGGCCTGCGGAGGAAGTCTGGAGATAAATCAAAGGGACGAAAAGCAAGACTATATCCTCTGTGATGGAAGGAATATACAGTCAAAGGAAGATAAGATAAGATAAGATTTTATTGGGCCGGTAGAGGCAATCCGATTCAAAGGGACAGCATCACTCGCACATCAAGAAACTATAAAATCTTATAAGATAAGATAAGATAGCATCAGGGAAGATGGGATGACATATCGTAACATAAGATGACACAAGATAAGATTACCTAACACAACACAAGATAAGATAAGATAACATAACATAACATAACATAACATAACATAACATAACATAACATAACATAACATAATAAATAACACAATAAATTGTGTAAATTGTTGTGTCTTGGATGTGTAAAATGCACAAAAAAGTAAAGCAACAGAACAAGAGGCAACAAAAGAGTCCAAATATAAAACAGATATGATATGAAAGCATCACTATTGGATGGAAAAAGATTCCAGGAGTCAAAGACAGATTAATGACAAACAGAAATACGAATGTAAAAAAAAAGTAGACTGGTGAAAAACTATGACGTTGTATGCAAAGAATTTGTTTACTTCTGTGGAGATGCTTGCATCTCTATAAATGTTACACTTTCAAGAGAGAAAAAAAAACTACATGCATTTCTCACATCATTCTGCATCTCCGCTTCCTAGTTTAGTTTATATTATTACATTTACCTATACGGTCCGATACTTATATATCTCAACGCCTGGTTCCATCTGTGATTCAGGACTCTGGCTTGTGTCTCATGCTGTGTGTGAGTGTGTGTGTTTATGCGTATGTGTGTGTGTAGGATTTTTGGGGCTGTTTTGCCTGCTGTGGCTCTGATATTAAAGAGGATGGCGGGGTGTGCTGGCTGCGGCACGGGGCGGACCGCTGGAGGGGGGATGGCAGAGCGCAGCAGCATTGTTCCGTCATCAGATAGCATATGAGAAAAGGCAGCACATTTCCACTCACACACACACACACGCTCGGAGGCGCTCCAGGCAGAGCGGTGTGTTGACTCTGCTGTTGCTATGGTTTTTATTTCTTGTTACCTTGTGTTATTCATTGTGACTGCGGCTCTGCTGAATGATATGTGTGCAATTACTCCGAGCTGTTGGGCCGCCACAGGCCCCAGAAATGTGAAAATAGGAAGTTCTGCTTCTGGAACTGCTTCCACTCGGTATCCAGCGTGCCATGAAGTTTTAATAGAATCCAGTAAAACCCTCAACGTGTCTCCCTGGTGCTTTTTGGTTTCCACCTGCAACATTTGCGGCTCTGTGTTGCAGAAACGCAGCGGCTCACACAGCAGGTGAGCGTGTGAAAGGGTGGCAAGTGTGTTGCAGCTTCGCGATAATGTGAATTCACATTCACACAACCACTTAAATTAAAGTAGATGGTGACCAACTAAGCACGACCAGGCCTTATTAGCGTTTAAGTATTTTTACAAATGAACAAATTCTCAGTTTCGGTCTTTCACTTTCTTTCTTGTAATCCAGGAGGCGATACTGAAGGATTATTATGACTCTGCCGATTCTGCGTAGGTTTGGAAAAGTTTTTTATTTCAATTTTACAGCTGTAATAAACTCCTCGTGGGCTGAATTGAGTCTGGGAGGCATTTATCACCATCCTCATGAAGAAGGAAGGGTTGCCTGGGTAACGTGCCCAGGCAACCCCGCTCCAGTTGACATTGCACAATGAGGAGCCAGGAACCGAACCAGCAGCCTTATCGGGACCGGCTGACGTCACACATTCACAGAAGCTCGCAGAAAATCCATCCCGAACTCATCCTCCTCATCGTCTCATCTCTCCTCATCACCAGACAAACTCCCTCCGCCAGCTCCCCCTGCACTCTCACACCGGAGGCCTTCGCGGCGGTAGGTGTTGTTATGTTTAAAAAGCACAGAGGAACAATCCGCTGCCGTTTCCCCCCACTCTCCCTCAGCCGCCAGCAGCTCGGGGGGCTGTCATCGTCTCCATTCACGACGCCTCGATGAGCAGGAAAACACTAATCATGTCATTGCTGCTCTGCACGGGAGCGGGAGCCCTATTTAGGGAGATAGCAGCGTGTAATTACGCTGTCCTGCGGGGCCGCCGCGTGGCGGTGGGCCCGGCCGGTGCCAAGAAAAGCAGCGCGGGAGCCGATTAGCTGGGACTCGCGCTCCGACATTCTTTCGCGCCGCTCGGCTGCGCCTAGCTGCCCCGGCTGACAGCCGCTAACCGCATTCGTCCGAGACGAGCTAATGTCTCTGGAATACGTCAAAGGTTGCGCCTGGGGCTCGGGGCACGTGTAGAGGGCGTTACAAAACGCAAAAAGCTGGACGGATTCCAAGCTCCTCCAGACTGTCCTTTGAGCAAGGCACTGAAACCGACACACCTGGAGACCTCATGGAGCAGCTAATCGGGGAAGCTGTAAACGCACAGACAAAGTATTTTCCAGGATTAATAATTCTGTCGAAATCGATTAAGATCATCATTTCTTCCAGCACGGAAAAATGATTAAACGCCCACTCTGGTTATTGGAGACGTTCAAGAGCATAAATCACGCTCCATACGTGTCACATTAGCGGCTAAGCGCCTAGCGATGACTTCCTCGTTGTCGATGACTTCACGCCATCCCCAGTGCCTGGCAGGGGCAAAGGGGTCGTCCACAGTCGCCATGAGAAAACAACCACAAGTCAAGCATTCAAAGGCCGATAAAACATTTTTAGTCGTTAGATTTTGATGGAAACCCGCGTTGCCTCCCTGTGGCGCTAAGATCTTGTTAGCCACACATACCAAACAAGGACCAGGGCGGTCACCGTAGCGACCCGGCCTTATGATATTTGGAGAGACATATACCCTGTTTATTACCTGCTAGGAAGAGATTTAGCATTTACTGCCGCTTGGCACGGCCACGCTGGGGTCGTAGCACATGGCTAGTTAATGCCCGCTCACTCTCAAACATTAGCATGTGAATGCCGCTGACATAATGATATGCTTTTCTAGAAATAAAAGGACAGATGCAAATCTGGCGTTTGAACCGCACCACAAATTTCCATGCGTGAGGGATGGAATATTTGTGAAGCCGCGAGTGAGAAGGATGTAGCAACAAGAAGATCGGTGAGGAACACACAGAAGCAATTACAGTCATGGATCACAGGGTTTCAGGTGTTTTCCTGCATAAACAACCCCTGCTCGTCGTCGGCGAGCTCGGCCCAGCGGTGGGTCCCCGAGCACGAGTCAGAGCGAAGCGAGGAGGAGTCGCAATATTTGCAAATCTTGGCGAAAACATAACATAACATAACAGCGGCGTGACGGATGCATCATGCGAGATTCTTTGTATAAGCCGAGGTGGTCCGAGCACATTCCAGATTTCCCACCACGCATCTGCTTTATGTCCCGACACGATAAAGTCAAGCACCTTGGTCCAACGCTAACACAAAGTATTCCAGGCGGCTGCTTTTTTCTTTTTTTTTCTCTGAAGAGGTTTTGATCTCGTATTGGAAAAGTACACAATCAAACCCACTAATTGCCTTCTGCTCTGTTTCACTCCGAGTCTCTGCATTGCTGATTTAAAAAATCAGATTCCACACCGACCCGGGCAATAAAACAACACAATCAGCGCAAATCGATGTTGGTGAAAGATTGTTAAAGGTTATTCCTCATACACATGCGTGCTCAGCAGGCTCAGGAGCCGTCGCCACACACACCGACTCTTACCGACTCATTCTGCGTACGAAGCCGATTAAAAGCCAAAGTCGTGTATTCTGCAAAGTGAGGAATTATGGGATTTCCAAGGATTATGCCACATTTTTCCCTTTATCCAGCGTAGACAAATAGCTGCGTGTAGCCGCGGGTGAGGGTAAATCACGGCTGAAGTGGACTTAAGTTTCGTGTTTTCAAGCGTTTACTTGGATTTTGCTTATTGTGACGCTCCAGCCTCACAAATTGAAATGGAAACTGTTTCAACAGATTCGGCCGCCATAATTTGTGCAGCTTTGCTCGAGGGCACTTCGGCATCATCTGAGAACCAGGACCAAAAATTCCTCAGTCTTGGATTGGAATGGGCAACCCTTGTGGTTTCCAGACGACCGCTCCGCCTCCAGAGTCACGCCGCCCCGAATTTCATCCTCTGTTGCGATTCTTCACCTCCGCTCCAGCCGTCTAGCGACAGTGTGAAGATTAGAGCGCTGATCCAATTAGCCCGGTGCTAAGACCGGCTCAGCCAGTCAGGCACATCTAAAGCGGGGTGGGGGGCACGGCCATACTGGAGTGCTGCCGCGTCGCCACACACCAGTGGAGTCACGAAGAAAAAGTGTGTGTGGGCCTATGTCCCGGGACAGCACTTTTGTATGTGTGTGTGTGTGTGTGCGTGTGTGACAATGGGGTGCCCTCTGTTGTTTTTTTTGTTTTTTTACAGACTAATCTTCAAGGAACATGCTGTGCTAGCAAATGGGTCTTGAACGGTGGAATCAGAGTGTGTGTGAGGGTGATGGGGGGTGAGGGGTAGTTGTGCTTAGATAATTCAAGCATGAATAATATGGCCATTGCCCAGAGAGACCCCACACTGTGTCTTTAAGCCCGCAGACAGACGGCCGGGCCAGCCAGGTCCATCCAAGATACAATAACACCTCTGGAGGACCCAGCATACGAATAGCGGCCATGTGGGGATTCGCGCCAAATATCGATACTCTCCACAACCACGGTGTTTGTTGAAGGATCGATATCACGCTGTGATGCAGACTATTTTTTGAGGAATGTTTTTCCATCACACCATAAAGTGATATCCCTATTTATAGACACCACTCCCAAGACGAAATAGTTCTTCAATAGATTTTAGTTGTACCAGACCGACCCATCATTCCACTATTTCAGACGAAAAACCTTAATTATGATCAAGCCTTTTCTATTTTACCGTAAAAAAAATAATCAAGCACATCGATTCAAAAGCAAAATTACAAAAATATACATGCTCACTCAGGTTCAGCAATTCCATGATGCGTCCTTCTTAATTATTTGGAAGTACCTGTACCAGTATCGATATCGGCGATAGTGACACAGCGTTTGTGGAATCGGGACCAAACTTCGGGACCTACTGATGATGAGCTGTGTATTTTTAATCTCTCACACTACAATGTGGTTTCACTGGAGTTGATGAATGGTGTGTGTGTGTTGGTTGTGCTTAAACCTGGACGCTGCGCTCAAACATCTGTCTGTAGTGCCGCTACACTCGAAATCTGAGAATAAACTCATCGTCTTCTACTCAGATTTGCTTACTTAATGTTGCAGCAAAAATCGCGGATAATATGATTCTGTATCTCCTGTACAATTTCACTCTCAACTCACCGCAAATATGTTCTTTTTTCTTTTTCTTTTACCTTTAAGCGCGTCCCAGGACGAGAGCCCACGGCTGATTTCCCTTTTCAACACTGCCCTCTGCTGGCCAGATATGGGACAGACTAAACGTCGGGAACATCGCAGTGACACAATGTCTCGTCCTACTCACGGCAAATTTAAGCTCTCCGACATGTCGATCAGATCTAAAGACGACAAGACTCCAACTTTTGTGTTCCCTCTCTGTCTCTGTCTTTTTTTAATTTCAATTTGTCACCCAGCAGACATGTGAAAGGTCAGAGGTCAGACAGGCTCCACACTGAGCGCGCTTTCAGCCTGAGGTGCAATCGAGACATTAACGTCTGAACTAGAATTATGACTTCTTTGTCATCATTTGTCATTATCTCAAAGCTTTGAGGTGACTACGTCCGCCCTCCGACCCGTCCCCGTCCCCAAGCAGCTGGGTGGTCCCGGAGTGTGGGTGTGACCCTCATAAAGGCCTGTGTGGTGACCCCGTCTGAACCCGGGCAGCCCGAGCATGAAGGATACTTTTGTTCGCATGTCTCTCAAGCAAGAGCTGAGTTACAAACGCAGGGACTGTTTGGAGGAACCACGGGTCATTTTTGTCACGTCAGAGGACACCGTCACAGGCCCAGTTCTCAGCTTTATGCAAATAAATCCCATGTCTTTGTTTGTTTTGTTGTGTGTTTGCTTTTTTTGTTTGTTTTGTTATGTATTTGTTGCGTCTTTCAAATCGGAACAATGCAACTTGTGTTCAATTCATTCAGATGTAAAACGTGTAAGTTTAACATCTGATGCACAGGTCAAACATGAGGGTTGTTATTCTTCAAAATCTTTATAAAAACAAATTGTAATATATTCATACTCCAGGAATTCCTCGTAAAACATGTTTGCGAGATGAGGAAATATTTTTCTTTATTATTGTTTGCATTCGTTTTGTGAAAATTCTGTGAGATTTTGTGAAAATATTTTGAGGAAGAGTGAAGGTATTGGTAGGTTGTGCATTCAAGGGTTAACGTTCTGTTATCAGTTCTGTAGAATTACGAGGAAAAACATTCATGACATCCAGTCTGAGGTCACACACATACATACACACACATGCACACGCACACGCCCAAACAAACACACACATTACGCACACGCATTGCTTCACTGCCTTGGCTGAGTTGTCCTTGTTGTTTGCATTGTGCTATTGGTGCCAGCTGCAGGCATGAGTGAGGACAGCAGAGGACAGGACACTCACTGAGGACAGCGGCTGGAGTGTGTGTGTGTATGGAGACAGCAGCGCACACACTCAGAGAAAACAGCACAAAAGTCAAAGCCTCGCCTCCTTCGACTGCAAAAGGGATTTTATCCGATGAGACGCCGGGCGTCCATGCGGAACTCTGACCCGCGGGGAAATGTTTGCGTTGCAGCTCTCTTAATGTGTTGTTTAATCATTTTTATCACCGACAGCTGTGAAATACTCCTCCTTTTTATCGGCTACAGTTGCGCTCTGCCCAGTGGCCCTACATCAAAACTAAAAGTAGACGCGCTGTTCGGTTTTTGCCAGAAGAGGGCGCTATAGCCCAACACGAGACCCTCCAACAACTGGCACAGCCTAAGCGCATTCTCGCACCCACATGGGTCCACATACCTCACCATGATGACGACAGCGAGTTAAGAAGGTAAATATCACCCAGTGGTGCTGTAAATCTCAGCCAAAACAATGGATGGATTCAATAAGGAACGTCCACAATTATATGACAGGTTGTCTTCTTGTGTTGAGAGATGTGGACGGGTTTGGTGCTCCTGCCGAGTGTGTGTGTCTCTGGTTTCTGGGTGTAACAGATATCAATTCAGATAGGGTGAAAATAGGACTGGTGGTGGATGAAATAGGGCATGAATAGAAATAGAACAGTCTCCAGAGGGAGTGCTGTGTCAGGGGCTCGGCGTGCGCGCTGCCAAGCCCAGGGCTGTCTCTCCTCCGTCCAGGTGAGAGACGGAGACAGGGATGGAGAGAGGGAGAGAGTGGGGAGATGTGTGTAAATCCACAGGAAAGCACAAACCACCACCACCACCACCCCTGTTCATGTTAAAGGCAGCTAGGAGGAGTGTGTTCCAAAGCGGCTCAGATGGGGCCCGATGGAGCCAGAACTCGCCCACTCAAAACCTCCTGTTTTCTCTCTGCTCCAGCTCAGGCACGTCACATAAACGGCCGAATCTGACAGCACCCGCAGCAAACTTTTCCTTCATGTGATGCTGCCTTTCTGTGCGGTTGTAAAAGAAAAAGAAATAAGGCCAACACACACACACAAACACACGCGCACACACAGGCAGGCGCGCACACAAGGCCGGATCGATTCCCTCGTTTCCCAAACTTGTCTGCGCAGGCGTTTTTGTGGGGGATCGGATGGACGTGAGGAACGCTGCATTGCTCTGTCCACGATACCTCCCAGGTGAACGAGGATTCCGAAAAAGAAACGATCCGCTGCCAGAAACACGTGATTTGAAGCAATAAACACAGTTTTAAAAAGAAAAAAAGACACACAAAGTTCAGCCGCTGTAGTCAAGCACCCCTGCTGTATTTCCCAATGGGTAAATAGAGTATAAAGTCATATTTGATACAATAGTATGTGTCAAACTCAAGGCTTACGGGGCAAAGGCATCATTTTATCTAGCCTGTGAGCACTTGGATGACGTTCAGTATACCAGAGCTGTCAAATTTAAGGCCCACGGGCCAAATGCGGCCCGCTACTTCATTGTATGTGGCCCATGGTTGTTTCAATATAAGTCTCCTCCATTTAAAGGTACGTGCCACAAACTACATATCCCAAAATGCACGTGGATCATGCAACTGGTAAAGTGACAGCAGCTGTGCCCTGACTTAATACACACGTTATGAAATGTCAATTTGTCAAGAGACACCGATGAGGACCAAGTGAGGGAAACAGGTTGTTGACTTGTTGATTGATTGTTAACTGATGATTGTTGATTAATTCAGGTTTCTTTTCCAGATAAAATACAAGGATGTACTGTACATCATAATAACAGCAGAGAGCTCACCGATGATTCTATTTCTACATTGACACAAATGGGATATTTGTTGGTTGAATAAGTAAAAAAATTCTCAATATTAGATATTTCTAGATGAGTAGTTTTACTTAAAATTGAATTACATTTATACCTCCTTAATAATCGTCATTGTCATCTTGCCCCATGAGGGCCACCGCCATGCTAATGTGGCCCTCGGTGAGAATGCAATAGGGCATGAAATGTGTGTGTGCTGTGCCTGTACAGAGCGTTTTGTACAGCATCACACTGGTGAGTGTGTTTGTCTCAGAGGCATGTGGCATATCTGAGTCATCCCCACGGCGTCACAAGCGAATTACCTCTTCAGGCCCTTAACTAGTAGGCACAATGTGTAATTGTGGGGGCGTTGCGCTGCTCTCACAGTGCCCAGGGCCCGACAAAGGCTTTTATTTTTGTTCATCTCGCAGCAAAAGCACCACTCATCTGCCTCACCTCTTCGTTTCCAGCGCGCCTCTCCTCCACTACGTCGAGAGCTCGTCGGCGGCGAGGCGAAACATGAAGTCCTGGCGCTCTAAAAATAGCATCAAATAACAGCGGCGAGGAGAGGCTACGGCAGCTGCCAGCCGCGGAGCTGATTATTGCTTATCCGCAAACTCCCCAGACGCTCTCAGCGTGATCAGCAGCGTCGCCGCATGCCCGACGCAGTAGCATCAGAAGGCGCCAAGATTTTTGGGGGAGGAGGTCGTTGCTGAGCGGCGTGCAACACATTCAGAGCAACGCTTGGGTGCACACGGTGGAAAAGGATAATTAAGGGGCGCATACGCAGAAAGCAGGGGGAGCAAAGTTTGTTTTCCAGTTGGCTGCATGCGGTTCACAGTTTTTTTTTACCTGAGAATTTCACAGTTCTTACCTGTGACTGCCGCAATAAGTACCCAACCTTTATTCATCAGGCAGAAAGGGTCTATTTTTCCCTTGCCGAGGTGAGTTCAGATATTCAGAGCAGCAGTGGTCTCGGAGCCAGAAAGTTGCTGGTTTGATTCCAGGCTCCCCTTGAAAAGCATCCAATGTCAAAGTGTCCTTGAGCAAGACGCTGAGGTCCTAATGGCTCCCGGGGTGCCTCACCGAGCAGCCCAACTGTTCCTGGAAATGGAAATGGGTGAAATACGGAGAGCAGACCCTGCGGGATTAATTAAAATCGGCCAAAATCTTACACATCAAAACCGGGTGGGGGTGTGGGGGGATCAGGAGTGTGTTTGCTGCGGCGTAGATAGTTTGTGCCAAGTTGTGTCACGGCCACATCCAAAGGACACGCTGGGAGGAAAGGGGGATGAATGAAGGTTGGCTAATCCTCCCCTGAGTCGATTCAGAAGGCAAACTTCATTGATGTTTGTCCAAACTTTGCACTCTCCGTATACACACACACACTCACGCGCGAGCACACACACCTAAGAGACTTGCTGAGCAGTCTTGAGACCCAGCTGCCAGTGAGAGATATCCTACTGTATGGGACCGCGGGACTCTTCAGCATCAAGCTCAATTGTGGGACTGCTACGCTCGCGACATCTGCAGTTCCAAGCGGTGGTTAGCATCTTATTTTGGGGAGGGGAGAAAATAAATTCTGCACCTCCCTCGTGGTGGCCAAAACCAGGCCAGCGGCCGCTGGTGTGATCGGCCTGAATAAGCCAGTCGTCACACAAGTGAGGGGAATGTTTAGAGTCCGCGTGGTGGAATCGAATAGTTTCTAAGCGTCGCCTTCCCCTCGGTTTGAATTCTGTCGATGGCTTCCGGCACCGCCAGAAACCATCGATAGGACTCCACAGGTAGGCTCCCGCGCGGTGGTACCGTCTATTAATGCTTCCTGGCAACAACAGGTCAAGGGAGTCGTGGTGAAGGGAGGCAGAGTGCAGAGGAGGCTTTTCTTTAGGTTGCATTAGAGAGTCGGCCATTAGGCTTTTACTCGACGCGCCAATAAATCTGTTCTTTTTAGTGTTAGTGAGACAGTCCAGTGTGATTAAACAATATCTATGTGGTGAGCGGAGGAGATAAGTGGAGCTGCTGTACGATACCTCATAGACCGGGAATGATAATAACAAGCCAGGACACTGTAACCTATGATAAATGTCTCTGCAAATTAATTTTATCTCTTGGCTGTTGCCGGGGTCTTAAACTCCCCCCCAATACACACACTCCCTCCACACACACACACACACGCATACACACAGAGAAAGAAATATGTGCTGAGACGATCACGAGAACTGCTTTCCTCCCCTTAATGCCCACATTGTGAATTAACAGAATTTAGTGCGCAGACATCGGACCTCTTCCATCGATAGAGCCCATCCACATCCCGCTGATATATGTGGGGAGTGTTTACCAGAAATGTAAGCCGTGCACATCACAATGACGCAGCGCAGGAAAAAGGGGGGACGATACATCAGAGGTCTGCACTCGTCTGTTAAGCGCTTGAGCATCACACACAAGTAACTCTGACTGC
The DNA here is from genome assembly GCA_900312935.1 of Carapus acus. Taxonomy (NCBI): domain Eukaryota; kingdom Metazoa; phylum Chordata; class Actinopteri; order Ophidiiformes; family Carapidae; genus Carapus; species Carapus acus. The sequence continues at coordinate 19,137 of OMPJ01017692.1, forward strand.
ATGTTTAGGCATATAATTTGATTGATGAAGCCAGCTGTGGCAACATCTGATGTTTTATTCATCGAACAAGCTATGCAGTGTCTTGTAACTTTTCATAATATTGCTGTGCATGGGGTGTGCCAACAGGGAGGGAGAATCTCTGAAACACTGCGGAAATGGACTTAGACTGACATTCTGTCCCCTGCTGGATTTTGGCATTCCATGATGGTTGATCAGGCTGAGTTAATCGGTGGACAAGGGGTGGGCAGACATCTGGGCTCAGGGGCCGGATTGACATTTAAGTTTTGACAGATGGGCCGTATCAGCAAAAAATGTCGTCATATCAAACAGGATCTTAAAAAAGAGTTAGGGTTAGGGTTAGGGTTACCTTTTAATAGGACCAGCTTTGTCATTCACCCATTTCCGCCTGTGCATCAAAGTCTGGTGTTAGTTTTGTTGTTGTAGTTTTTGTTTGTTTTCAATGCTGTCAAAATTGTGCATTTCTTCCAATCTTTGGTGGGCCAGATGAATGTGGCCTTTGGGCCTGATGGGGCCCTGGGGCCGTAGTTTGCCCACTGAAGATCGAGATCTAAGTAGCACCATAGCCTCAAGCATCCATCTTGCAATAAACCTGTGTGAGATGTGAAATTGCCCATTCAAGAGTTCACTTAAGCCCCTCTGTCGGTGGGCATTACAGGCCCGCAATGCATATCTCCTGATCCACTGCAGATCCTTATGAAGAGGTAAAACCTCAGTTTAAACCCCAGTAGAAGAAAAAGAAAATATTTCGAGTTCATTAAATCAAGGACTTACATTAGAGGAAACCATGTGGGATAAAAGAGTAAAAATTCGAAGTATGCTCTCATCATCCTGCATTTTTATGTCTTCCGCCCCCTAATGGTTATAATTATTAGTACAACATCACCACGAGCAAAATATTACAACGGAGCACGGGGCTAATAACATTTTCAGTTAGTTTTTGTCGTGATAAATGTATATTTATATGATAAAATTAAGCAACTTAATAGTTTCATTAAGATAAATCGCAACGCTTCCGCTGAGTTTGTGAAAAAGGCGAATCTTAAACTGTGGCCGTGCCAGTAGAGCGTTTGTGGAGAGGAGGAGCGGGAGGAGGAGGGTAGTCCGGAGACCTTCTCCCCGAAGGCGAGAGGCGGGAGAGGCGGAGAGGCGCCCGGTGCTGCAGCTGGACGGCGAGGCAGCTCCTGTTGTGCCCGCGCGGGGGGCGGGAATGACGCGATGTTTTGCGGGGCGCTTACCGGCCCCGAGCAATGACCGCCTGTAGTGGAAAGTGCTGGAATGGGTGAGAGACGTTCAGTGCCGGCGCTGGCGGGAACACCGTTCCGTTGTTGTGCCCGGCGGCTCCGCTATGATGGCACCTCGGCGCGCTTCTCCCCCCGCTACCCGGACGGGGGACTCCGGCAGAGAAGTCACACACCGGCCTCGGAACCCGCGCTGTCCTCGGTCAGAGAGTAAGAGCGATCCGCGGGCGAGGGAATAGGCGAGCTGTCATGGAGAAACAAGTCCGAATCAAAGAAGAGACGACGCCGGCGCTACGGGACGACAGACGGAGGGAGAAGAAGCCGAAACCCGCTAAGCTCTTCCGAAAGAAGTCGCTGAGAACGGTGGGGAGCTTTATGAACAGAATCATCAAAACTTTGGGCACTTTCACCCACTTCGCGGACGTTGGCGGGCAGGACGCGGAGGACGACGACGGCGGGTTCGGCAACGGGGCACCTTGCACCCTCAGCGCCAACTCGGGGGTGCTGCGGGAGGACGCCGCGCAGGTGGCCGCCCGACATGCCTCCAACGCGGCCGTGCCCCTGTGCAGCGGCCGGGAGAAGCTGCTTTGGCACTACGGGGAGAAAATCCCCGGCGTCCAAGGGCTGAAGAACCACGGGAACACCTGCTTCATGAACGCCGTGGTGCAATGTTTGAGCAACACAGACCTGCTAGCGGAGTATCTGGGCCTGGAGAGGTACAAGTTGGACCTGAGTCAACCCCGGATCAACGGGCTTATTAGGAGCGAGGAGATGAAGCCCACCATGGGGGAGGTGACCGAGCAGCTGGCCTCGCTGATCCGGGCGCTGTGGACTCTTCAGTACACCCCGCAGTTATCCGTGGACTTCAAGGTACCGTTTGCTATTCTGACATGTGAGAGAGATGATAGGGGGCGAAGTAGGGGGCTACAAAGTGTCCTTGTACTTGAGGTATGTGATGATTACATTAAAGACACGTTATTGTGCGTGTGTGAGGGATGATCTAGCCAAAACTATAAGATCAGATTTCATCAAATGGGAAGTTGTGGTACCAAGCACAATGCTAAAACCAAGTACTCTAATACAGACTCAGAATTCTGAAAGCCTCAACAACAAATGCCACAAAACCAAATGTATGGACAACTCACTAACCTGAACTGTAAATGTGGGGAAAGTTGGCCCGGAAATATGTTGTCAATTCAAATCAAGTCAATTTAATTTGTGTAGCCCCACATCATAACAGAAGTTATCTCAAGGAGCTTTGCAAGATGGAGCAGGTAGAGCTCCTCAACATGTAAACAGCCACGGTCTACTGTTTGTGAAACACTGATATTAGTGTTTTTGGCCGTGCTGATGCCAATATCAGTACTCATCTCACAAGAACTTCTCCTTTGAAATTCATGCCCAAGCGGTGAGTGTGCGTCAGCGAGAAGTGTGACGCTGAATTAAGTGTGTGACCTCTGTGGTGAGGAGAGTGATAGGAATGGGGAGAGGAGTGTCCGCAAATAAACACATTGTTCTGAGGGATGAACTTTAAGATACATTTCACACCTCCCTCCAAAGATCGCCGAGCGTGGGGTGAGATGGGGGTCAGTGAGTAGTTTTAACAGGAAGAAGCAAAGGACTGATAAAAGTAGTCATGGCGAATCAAAACAAACAGAAATCATAGTTGTTCTCTATAAGTAATCCTGGCCCTGTATTTGTGATTTTCCGCAGGCAAACAAATGCAATAATTTCCACCATCACATTTCATGATACGTTATGTGTCCTTTGCTGTAGTGAAAGTTGAAAAAGAGTAAGGTAATGCAAAAAAAAGTACACAACAGCAACATCTGTGCCACTGGTAATGACAAAAAAATCTGTTCTTAACAAGCCCGTGCTGACAGGATTGACATTTCACTCGGAGGTGTTGACGCTTCCCATAAAGTCAACGTGATCTCTGTAGTCCCGAGTAATGCAGAGGCGGTGTCATAAATAGCTATTTGACACGATAGAGAGAGAGGGATGTCACACGTCTCACGACGCCCGCCATGATGGCCGCCGCGGACGTTCAGCAGGCGGTAACGAGCGAGTGAGACTTTGCCCTTTGACTCGTTACTGTCACCACATTTTACTGAGCGTCAAGCGTGGCACCGCTGGTGTGCGCGAGTGAGTGAGTGAGTCGGCGAGGTGCCGGGGCGTCCAGCGCTCTGTCTACAGCAGTGTTTCCCAACCTTTTTTCTGCCATGGCACATTTTGACCTAGTAAAGAGTTCCACGGCACACCCGCGAGTTGTCAACACGGGGTGTGCGCGCACCACAATAATTTCGGTCGGCGGGGGTGGGCGGGGCGGCACGTGACTACTTTCTACGCGGCACACCGAACGACACACCGGTTGAAAAAGGCTGGTCTACAGAGACACACACATGCACACATACACACATACACACACAGACGTCTGGTAGTAAACAGAGGCCCCGTTGTGCTGTGGATCCCGTTGCACCAGTGCTCTTCTGGCCTGTTGTGTGGACCACCACGGCGCTGCAAAAATAGCTCCGGAGCTAGCACGATTAAGATAGATAGCAAAAAAGCTCAGGAGCTAGCACAATTAAAGCTGCCGGTTGTATTCCAGGCTTCTGCAAGAGTGTTGTTGAAGTGCCCTTGAGCAAGGCACGGGACCTTGCCCCTCTGCTGGCACCTCACTGCTCCTCAGATGATGTGGATGGGTCAAATAAGTAGAGAGGTATTTGTGCGTAGGTACCAATGAAGTATACCTCAAAGAATTATCTGTTACGAGGTGTGTGTGTGGAGCCACGGTCTCACGCCTGGGCCGCAGAGCCGTTTGCCACGCTGTTTGTTTAGGATGCTTCCCTGTTTGGATTCAAACTGTTTTGGTGCAAACACAGGAATCCGTTCCCCTCCGAGGAACCTTGGCTCCGTGTGGATCGGGCACGGTAAGCGAGGCCTATCAGGGGACCCTCAGGCTCTGCCCCCCACCCTCCCCTCTGC
>OMPJ01017700.1:4489-21825 GCA_900312935.1 Carapus acus
TAACAGATATCTTACATCTGAACATTTCATAACATCACTCCCTACACACACACACACACACACACACACACACACACACACACACACACAGAGAAAGTCCCTCTCTCTCTCCTCTGCACTCATCTTGGTACATAAATGTTGCGATCTGTGAATCCGACAGATGAAATAATCCCGTCCGTCATGCAAGGACGCCACGGCTACATGTGACCGTGACCTTTGACCCTCATGGTTCCCTGCACTCACGCGGCCAGGACAGGAGAACATACACATCCAGCATTCGCTGAGTAAACCACCTCCAGACGGGATATAAATAGCAACAATAGGCCAGACGTGCATTCATAATGTATGCGAGTGTGCATGTACGTGTGTGTGTGTGTGTGTGTGTGTGTGTGTGTGTCCAATTGTAAAGCTTACATAAGCTTTCTGACAGGTTAATGCAAAAGCCCATCATGGAAATCAGATTAGTGTGGAGCGTGACAAGTGACACGCAAAGCGATCTGATAATCGGGAAACACGCTAATTGTGAGGACACACACAGGCCCACCCAGGCTGTGTGTGTGTGTTTGTGCTCGCGCACATGCCCATGTGTGTGTATTTTTAGATCCCTTAAAATGCAAACATTGCCAGCACCCCCTCTTCCTCCTCTTTCCCTCTCGAGAAATGCGTGTGTGTGTGTGTGTGTGTGTGTGTGTGTGTGTGCGTGTGTGTTCTGTGGTCACTTACCTATGACAAGGATGACTTTGGGTCTTGGCCGTGTGGGGTCGAACACTTCATACTCCTCGATGAGCTCTGCCGTCTCCGACAGGTCTGAGTCGCTCTCGATGGAGAACTGGCTGATGGGGGGGAGGCGTTCATAACGTCTGTATGGGAAATTCGGACTGTCGGGCAAAACTGCACACACACACACACACACACACACACACACAAGCACACACAGTGTGTTAAATGATGATAGATTCCTCTTCACACAGCAGAGTCACATCGATATCATGTCACCATTCTTTAAGCTGGCGTGTCCTCATCTGTCCTCATAAATCAGCAGGTGTCGCATTATTTCCGATATTTTCAGTCCCATTTCGGAGACAAATTAGTCAAGTCTGCTGTGACGAATTGCAGAGAGAAGCCATCAAGGAGTCAGACTAATCCAGAACGATTAAAAGCGTGGACCATTGTCTCTTTGTTGGGGCGAAAGCGCTGATTAGACCGTTGGAATGCCAAAGAAAAACATCTATCAAAGGCAGATGACAATGCCACGGTGACGCCTGTGTCCTTATATAGAACAATGATGAACACAACTGACAGAACTGCCGTCATTAACATTGAGACAATCTTAAAAGAGGGGACGTGCCGTTGCGGGATGACTGATGAGTTCTGAGCCCAAGAATGACTGATCACTTCTGAGCCCCGCACAGTGAGAAATAGAGTTTATTGTCCACAAAGTCGTCTGCCTCCCTGTTTTATGAAGATGCCTCTCTAAGTCAGTCTCGGTTAGACATTCCTTAAAAATGAAGCCTGGAATCAACCGTCAACCTTGCAGTTTCTCGTCGACTGCTCTTCACCCTGAGTCACGCTACCCCCCCTAAATCGTTTCCCGCCCGTTCTGTGGCTGCCGCGAGGTGAGAGAGAATGAAATAGGGCGGATGCTGAACTATTCACCCACTCCAGCGACAAATTCACAAGCAGCCGTCGGGGCTGATGATTTAATGCCTCATCACTCGGCTCAGATGACACTGAATGTCCAATTGGGGACACGTAGCCGCGGCCCTGCTGGGTTGAAGTTTACCTCCGGGGGTGAAGGCAAAGTATCTGGGCCACGCTGATGTCCCTTTGTTTCAAATATAGGGTGAGAGCAGGGGTAATAAAAACAAAAAAGGGGAGATTGTCCTGGCAGCCGGAGGTCAGCGCGACGAAAAGGGAGCAGCTCTTTCTCAGCTCCTGGACGAATTTGGTCTCTCCACCACAACGTACCTGATAAGCGTGTTGAATGGAGGTTCCTTTGTTGTCCTGCGGCTCAGATGAATAATTAACTAAGTACATTCATCTGGCTTTTACAGTACAAAGCTAAATGTCAACAGAGCCACAGGTCAGGACAGCGCTTGAGGTTGCAATTCAAACACACGCAAGCATTGTGATTCGTTCAAGTGAATGGATGTTGTTTTTGCAAGATGATTACTCAGGCATCACATGTCATCCAGCCGAAGCTCCAGAATTGTGACCCGACTCATTTGACACGCTAACACCAGGTTCTCCAAAACAATGCCAACCTGTCTGATCTCCTCAAAAACGTATTTACATCAAAGCTGAAGGCTTCACATCTGCGCTTGAGCCACCACTGTTTGTGCGACACAAAAAGGAGGCATCACTGAGCCCACAACCCCAAACTGGAGGCTTGTAGGCATTGCTGGCCACAGCCCCCATTAGCATAACAACATGTCTTATGCAATACCATCAAGACAGATTGGCAGAGAAGAAGTCAGGCTGCACACTGCGTATGGATCAACCAAATACATTCAAACGAATCCACAGACTTGAGCGAGAAAGATTGATAGGAAAGATTGATGGCTTGTGGATGGGTAGATGGGTGAATGGAAAGGTTGACAGACCGGCAGAGTGACTTCTGGAAGGTGCCTACAATAAAGTAGGTAGGTAGTTAGAGAGGAAAATTCTTCCTCACCATTTCTGAACAAGGACCTGCGTGACTGTCCTCCATTAAGGGGGGGCAGGGACTTCTTCTCCTGTCCCACAAACGTGTCCCACCGCACCTTGTCCGGTCCCCCCAGCTCCTTGGCCTTCTTAAGGCATCCCTCTAGGTAGTCGATGGGGTCATCGGGTCGATAGTACATCAGGCCCGTCAGCAGGCTCTGGAGAAAGACAAAAGCAGGAGAGGAGTCAGGTGAGACGTGGACGGCATGTTTGGGTTCCTGCTGCTCTGTGACCGAGAAGCAGCAGCAGCAGCAGCAGCAGGAGGCGGTCTCGTCCAGTCCGACCTGGTGGAGTCAAGCCTGGTCAGGTCTGGCTGAAATGAGCCGGAGCATCTGCTGCTGCTGCACGCGGTGGCGGTGGCGGTGGCGGTGGGGGGCCACATCAACTTTTGTCACAAAGTGTGAGAAGTGACAAAAATAAACAGAAGAACCAGAGGAGAGCGAAGCGAGTGTGACGAATGTGAGAAAGTGCTTCGTGCCAGTGAGGGAGATCAGTGTGAGTTTACTTGACTTGGGTCTCCTGAACGCAGAAAGCTTTGGCACAATGGCGTCCGCCTCGTCTCTTCCCCTCCAAAGTGGCAAATCACGCTTCCACGCGAGAGGCGGCGCCGAGCATTAAGAGGATGCCACCGTGATGATGACACAATCTGTCGATTTGTGGTGTTACTTCTAATTGCCTGCAAATAAACTCTCAGTCTGATTGCTGAGAAAAATCGACCCCACCGCACAGCGTTGGAGATTGTCTCGTGAGACGCACACACTAAGTGACATCGATTAAGTCTCTATGCAGTAAATGATTAATTGTTAACATCTTCTCCACTGCCTCAAATTGAACTCAGAGAGTCCGAGAATCGACTGAGGTGCAGTTGGTCATATCGTGGTCGCACAGGTGATAAGGCGAGGCCACAACCTCTCACCTCTACCTATGCAGGGGTCAGCTTGGTAATCATCGGTTCATGATGGAATTTGGAGTGTTACATGAGCTGAGGTGCAACGCTCATTCAAGACTCTGCAAATAGAAGCAAAAATCTTGTGGCCGATTTTGTCAGCCACAAGATTTACATCCATAATGCACTGCGTCAGCACATAGTCTCAAAGCCAGACAGCAGACTCATGCAAACACAGACGCTCCTCAACATGGGCAAAACGAACAATATGTACCGGAACATTTAAATCTTCCATTTGTCCCGCTGCCAGCCGTGACTCAATTTCCTCAGCAAATATCACGAGTTCCTCCACAACTGGTTCTTATTGACACGATTTTACTGTTATTCCGCTGCTTGTTTTTTTTTTTTTTTTCACTCCAGTGGCCTCATAACATTCCTCCACAGATCTGAGCATATGGTACCTTCACGCCGTCTTTGTACTCACACCTCATGAACCGCACTTATTTTTATAAAATATACGACGTGAGTCATAATTGAATTCTACCTGCGCGATCCGGCGCACAACACACATTTCAACAGCTGTGATGGAGACATTACTGAATGGAACAGATGGAGCAGAATGGACTTGAGGCTGTTGCGGGCATCACTCACACATCTCTCATTTTCATGTAATATTTAGTTAATTAGTTAGTTTTTTTGGAGAGGTGAAAGGGGGTCAACACATTAACAAGTGGTCGACCGATACAAAATCGGCACATAAATTCCGATCATCTTCGCATTCATCCCCATCATCACCGTCATCATCATCATCAACAACAATCCTGAGGCGCGTCATTCGTCACAGACAGTCGCACACCTCAGACTCCGCACGTAATATCTGCGTCCACGCCGTGAAACGCGTTTGTCGACGCGAGCCCCGTTTCCCCTCACCTCAAACAGTTGAGGTATCTCCCGCTTGGCGAGATACTCCTTGGCATCGCTGGTATTCATCTCCTCCTCTGAGATGTCTTCAGAAATCTCAACTTGCGCGGCGCGTCTTCTTCCTCCTCCGTCTGCAGCTTCTCTTTCTTTGGGAGCGTCGGCGCTGCCCTCAGCGCATTTTGACTCGTCTGGACTTTTCGTCTGGATTCCTGCAGGCGATACCACCTCTCCTCCCCCTGCTGCTTCTCCTCCCTCCTCCTCCTCCTCCTCCTCCTTCTGCTCTCGGGCGATGCTGGATGCGCGGATCTTCCTCCTCCGCCTTGCACCTCCTGCGCCTCGACGTTGGCACACGGAGGTTGCGCGCTGTGCCACAAAGCGCAACGCCTCTATTCGGCGTGTTTTTCATCCAAAGCTGGCGAGGACGGGCAGAGCCGAGGTGTCGGTTTTTAATAATCTCAATTTAGAAGTGCCAGTGGGCGGCTGTCAGGCATTTTTTAAAGGTTTTTCACTGCAACGCGTCGTTGGTGAAAGTGATCGCTTTTTCTCATGTTCTCGCCATTTTTGCGTCGTGTGCTTCGATTTTGAGGCAAAGATGATCAGGCAAATGTGATCTTGTTATAGTCACTCTTTTGTGTTATGGGGAGCTATAACGGTTTCAGTGACCCGCTCCTGCCCCCTGTGTAGTACAATATTCACCATCACGATGAAAACTATGTCTATAGATTCCCGCTCACAGTTTATCCTCTGATGATCATCTCTTGATGGGCAGGAGACATTTAGCCACACATTCTATTCAAATCTTGTAACGGGATTTTTGAAGAATTTTGACATCCCGGGTCTTACCTGAAATTTGACAACTGTTGCTGTAAAATGTAGTTGCGAAATGTTGATTCACATTCAGGAACAAAGAAACATCAGACACCCATATCTATCTATCTATCTATCTATCTATCTATCTATCTATCTATCTATCTATCTATCTATCTATCTATCTATCTATCTATCTATCTATGAAGTTTTCATGAGTTAATGTATGATTTTATTTTGAAGTCTCACATACCGGAAATAGTGGCTGGCCAAGGCTAAATTCCCACTTCCTGGATGCGCTAAGATTCGAGTGCCTCAATATGAAAACAATAATTTTATTCAGCTTTTTCGCCACATATTTACTCGCGACCTGCACGATAATCCAGGTGAGATATGAGTCGTGGTTGACATTTCAAAATATTCAAATTATAGTCGTAGACTTTGTCGTACTGAGTTAATCGTTGTCGGCGTGTTAGCCGTTGCCGCAATCATGGAGCTAAGTAGCCGGGCACCCTCCCTACGATGCCGAGCTAGGACTATTTGAGACATTGATGAATTAAGATACACATACAAAACACATCACGGTATTTAATAGTACACCTTATTCTCCCCAGGATAAGGCGGGGCAGTTCTTTAGCAGCGGGCACACCAACAACTGGGCTGTGTTGGTGAGCAAATACACCAAGTAAATAAACCCTATATTCGGTGATACGCTAATAATGATGATGGCGTGCTTTCTGCACAGGTCTGTACATCCAGATTCTGGTTCAACTACCGTCATGTGGCCAACACCCTGTCTGTGTACAGGAGCGTGAAGAGACTGGGCATCCCAGACAGGTAACCCCGAGATGAGAACTTTTCAGGGCCATCATCGCATGAATGTAGACTATTTAAATAGGCCTGAAATGGGCTGTTTTCAAGAAATACTGTCTTTGCATTTTCTCCATCTTGTAGAGGGCGCGCTGGCTGCCTCAGCAAGGATCGTATCTAAGTCCACAATTAGTGATGATTGCAACCGATATCATCTGCCACGTTTTCTGTTTTTACTCTCCTGCAGCCACATCGTGCTGATGCTAGCAGACGACATGGCCTGTAACCACAGAAATCCAAAGCCCGCCACCGTCTTCAGTCACAAGAACATGGAGCTCAACGTCTATGGCGATGACGTGGAGGTCGACTACCGCGGATACGAGGTTGGCTTACATCGTCTTGCTGCCCATCACACACATGAACAGTTGTGCATTGAAGGCAGCATGCTCTGATCTTTCCTCTGAATTTTTGGGAACCTGCATTATCACAGGTGTGAGGATAAACAGACAGACAGACAAACAGAGATTGGCCAGTGTGTTAATGTGTGTGCTGTGTGTGTGCTTGTGTTTGAACAGGAAATGATATCAAATGACACTTACCAAACAGAGCCACCATACTGTATTTACAATGACCAGCAGGTTCTCAATGCTATCATCTTAGTGTTAATCACAAAAATTCTGTAATTTTATACAGACTTCGCTTTTAAGAAAACATCTTATGTCCACATTGATTTAAAACTGTGCACAGAGGAACCTGAGGCTCGTGTTCTTGCTTGTGGAGATGTTAAATTTGATGAAATGTCAGTTTTCTATGATGAAATAATCAGAAATTTTGCATCATCAATCCTCTTATTGTTACCTTAATGAAAAAAATCTCTGTGTGTCCTGTCTGTGTTGTCAGGTGACGGTGGAGAACTTCCTGCGTGTTTTGACAGGCAGGCTCCCACCTAGCACGCCACGCTCCAAGCGTCTCCTGTCCGACGATCGCAGCAACATCCTCATATACCTGACGGGTACGCAGCGCTGCTGTCATAATTCTATTTGTGCTATTCATAATCCCAGCAGAAGCGTTGATTCTCTGCCTGTGGCAGCTTTGCAGCTCCCCACACAATGCGCCTCTCTCCGCTACTCTACACAGTCATTCAACCACAAACCTCCCACCCTTTGAAAGGGAAAAAGGAGGCTTCAGGATCCGGGTGAATACGATTAACTTATGTATTTGTGTGTGATTACGCTGACAGGTCACGGTGGGAATGGATTTCTGAAGTTCCAGGACTCTGAAGAGATCAGCAACGTAGAGCTGGCTGACGCCTTTGAACAGATGTGGCAGAAGAGAAGGTAAATAAACCGATAAAATCTTCCTGGAAAATGCACACGCTTCGATGTCTTCACATCCCCTGTAGCTTCGACTCCATTTGGCGTTTATGCCCTGCAGACCAATTACATCATGTAACCCAGCAAAAAACACTTGCTGCTGCGAGACATACGGTGGACAGATGTTAGAGGGAGAGAGACAGAATGTCTGTTTTTATTCATTCTGCAATGCTACCCTGGGATTTACTAACTCTGCTGCCAGGATTCAAGACTTTGTTTAACTAATAGCTAAGTGGAGCACCATGTAGTCAGTCAGGTTTACTCTACATCCTCATTTTGGATTCCACACACACTGAATCCGCACAAATCAGATTGATGGATTTCTGCCATTGTTATCTCCCAAGCCTACGTTTATCCTGCTGAAGGGAGGCGGGGCAACACCGGCTTTGAAGCAGTACGCTGTAATTGCAAGACTAGAATTACAAACTCTCCCATGACGCTGGTTTTTAGCGTCCCTGGGTGTCCTCTGCTCAGTCATCCGCACATAAAAATCTGCACACGCAGCGCGGCTGGGGAGCTTAGAGCTTCAGAGAAAATACCCTCATAGAGAAAAGGGAGGAAGCAAGGAAGGGAAGAGAGTGGTAATTGAGGCAGAGAGTGAATGTGTGTGTGTGGGTGGATGTGCGGAAGGAAGTTGAATGGAGCTGTCGATTCTCTTGGTCACAGCCGAGACTGCAGCGAGGAGAATGAGTGAGAGGCCAAGTCTGACCGCAACAATGTGTGTGATTTCATCAATGTTTTGTCGTTTCATATTCAGATTTTGATTTGAAAATGATCGCACGTGTGTGTTATGCAGGTACAACGAGCTGCTTTTCATCATCGACACCTGCCAGGGCGCCTCCATGTACGAGAGGTTTTACTCCCCAAACCTGATGGCGCTGGCAAGCAGTCAGGTCGGCGAGGACTCACTGTCGGTGAGTCACCTCCCTGCTCGCCAAAAAACAACCATGGCGTCATTTATTGACAGTGTATAGAAAAGGTTGTATTTTCAGTGGTACAATCGAAATTTAGATAGTTTTTAGTACAAAAAACCCATATTTGCAAAACATGCGTAGACCAGTCATACACACATAAATACGCAATCGGTTGGAGAGTGATAAATCATTGATTGAATGAAATCCTCTCTTGTTCACAAACTGAATTTATTATGTGACGGCGCTTTTACTGCGATGTGGGTGCACTGGGATGGCTTTTCACTTGGGATTCGTCTCCCGCTTCAATACGAGTTGTGAATCACGGCATAGATCCATTAATGTGTTTTTAGGGATGCACGACCTGCTGAGAAGCCACTCTGTGCTCTTGCTGAACATCTGCGCGCTCTTTGAAAACGCGCTACTGCGCAGCACACGGTTCTTCAAAGCTTCCAATACAGCAATACAGGCCATGGTCAATGTTCCCTCTATACTGCGGGGCACAGAAAATTAAATCAACTGTGTAAATTAAATCAACACATAAGGACTAAACGCAGTTCCCACGTATTTACTTGGGCAGCAAATCAGGTCAGATCAAGTCTAAGTCGTCAATATCTAACATCAATATCTGTGCATGGTGTGTACGTGCAGGTTAGCGTACAGTTACACGGGGATCGATGGACACCCTACAGTAGATGGGTTCTATTTGTAGTTTCACTGTTCTACCCTCATATGCTGTGCATACTCACGGTTAGAGTTGTGCTTGAATTCACGTTTCCTTGCCCAAGTACGAGTTGGTGAATCATGGGCTGGGTATTGATAAGAACCTCCCCATTCAGTTCGATTTCGATTCTTAAGGTTTCTATTCGATATGATTATTGATTCAATATTGACTTAAATGTAGTAGAAATACACAAATAATAAATGGAAACTGTTGGCCATTTTCAATTATTTATTTTCATGTCACATGAGCTATAAATTATTTGACGATTAAACATGAACAGGCAGCACCATAATGACTCACGTGGGTGTACGTAGGACAAAAGTAAAAAATTTGACATTACTGTATTAAAATGAAAAGGTAAAGTGCATGTATTTAGAATGAAATGTTTCCTCTTGCACATTGTGACATACCTCACCGTCATGGGTTTTCCAGTTATATCGGATAGCTTTGTTCAAGAGTCAATAATATTGTGGGGTCGAAGGTTTTTGCAAATGAAGATGGCCATGGACATGTTATCTTTTGAGCAGGGACAGAGCTCGGCCGAGGGTTGCAGCCAAAACTTTGTCGAGTTGAGTCTGTTTGGGATCAACAGTTTTACCCGCGGGTTGTTGTAAAGCATCGGCATAGTGTTGGTAAAAGTGATTCCTCAAGTTCGTCATGTTACTCTTGTACTTGCACTCTGCCTGGCACAAGTTACACACTACTTTACTTTTGTTCTGTTCGTGTGTTCGTCATTTATATGAAAATCAAAAGTGAGTCCAAACATCAGATCTTTTTCCACCACTCGCAATTTAGCTGTTGTTTTGACACCTGCACCTTTTGTCCATAAAACGTGATTGACAAGAAATTGCGCACAACGTCCCCACTGGCCACTAGGTGAATCGATTCAGAGGGATTGCTGAATCAATAATGATACCCACCCTTAGTAAATCACATACTTTATGTAGGAAAGTGCGGTTGCACGGTTGGTAAATGAGGCCTGCCGTCAGGCGTGCAGTTCCCCATTCAGCGCACTGGAATTGATGGCAGACGAAATGTCTGTAGAAGCTGACAGAAGGGCAGAAAAACACTGATGTTTCGCCCTTTGTGTTCATTTATGTTTATTTACCCATTTATGATTCCTCTATGATTCCATGACATCCAGCCAACCATGGATTCGAGGGCTTTTGGTTTTTCAATATCCTCTCCCAAGGTCCTCTGTTTGTTACTGGGATCTTCCTCCTCATTGTCAGAGCTCCGGAAGCTTCGTTTTGAATTCCTTTTCATTCACCATCCTGTGTGAGGGTAAGCCGCAGTGGCTCTGACATGATTTTGCCACAGGGAGAAAGGCAGAAACACAAAAGGGAGTAGTGCTTTCAAAAATAGTTGATTTGTCAGTGTAAACTCTCCCCTCAGTAATTGTCTCCTCAAACGCTTCATTAGTTGGTGCCAGGAAGCAGATAAAATGTCTCGGCAGCATCCAGACCTCCTGCGTCCCTCACTGCCGGTTCAGGGTTGTATTTTTTTTCTGTAATTTCAAATCTTCCTACGCACCAGGGTCTATTATGTCCGGGCGTGACTCTCTCCCACGTCACATGCCCGCACCTGCGTCACTTGGCATTACGTGGGGCGTCCTGACGATTCGTCAGGGGTGTGACAGTGTGGCGGCACGCTGTCAAAACACGCATCATTGGCTGTCAGCGCCTGGAGGAGATGACATTGACGTCTTCCCCCCGGCCCCAGAGACGCTGGTTTTTAACGCTGCGCTGCCCTTTCTGTCCGCAGCACCAGCCCGATCTGGCCATCGGGGTCCATCTGATGGACCGCTACACCTTCTATCTGCTGGAGTTCCTGGAAGACATCCATCCCGCCAGCAAAGCCAACATGAACGATCTGGTGAGCATTTGTCGTTATGTCAACTCGATTCGCCGGTGAGGCAAGGAAACAGGGTCAACATGTCCACACCAGACAGGAGAGTTGAAATGACAGCGACATCATCATCACGTCAAACCTTAAGCGTCACTGGTCTTGCGAGCTAGACCAGAACATTTTCCAAGGAAATGCAATACTGCTGCAGAAGCTCCCCTCCTCTCTCTTCTCACTCTTCCTATCACTTGTCTGCCCATCCCCTGATTTTTTTGCATATATTTTCAACAACACATACAACCTCAAATGACAAATCCGCACGTACAGTCGCAGCAACATAAAACAGGTCTGTCCTGTGCCGCCACCATCTACTCATCCACCTCTCACCACTCCACCTCCTCCTCCTCTTCCTCTCCTCCTACCCCTGCTGTCTTCTCTGCACTATAAACACAGTGCACAACACAGTTTGGTTGACACTGGGTGGGGACGGTGCTGCTCCAGGCTGTTTACCAGAAGCCTCACTGGAACCGTTCTCTCACCACCCCGACTGCGCGTTGCCTCCATTGTGGGTTTTTTGTACTCCCTCTCGTCTCTGGCGACACACCCTGTGTTCGCTGCTTGTTCCGCTTGAGGGATTAAAGGTCAATATTATGGATCTCTCCGACGAGCCCATTTGCTTTTTCTTTAATCAGGGTGACAGCCTTTTTCTCTCCAAAGGAAAAAAAGTGGCATACGACACAAAAGAGCGAGACAAAGTTTACCCAAGCACTTGGCATAGAAGTCGTATTTTTGTGTCATCATTTAGCATTTCTGCTGGGCACGGAGTCTCTGCGCTTTCCCACCCAACCGTGGCTGCCGTGCCAAAGGCGAGGCGGTCCTCCTCTTCCCCTAAATCCACTGTCTCTGTGTCGTCCGCCTCCCCAGTTCAAAGTGTGTCCCAAGAGCCAGTGTGTGTCCACACCCGGCCACCGCACTGACCTGTTCCTGCGGGACCCCAGGAGCGTGCTCATCACCGATTTCTTCGGCAGTGTGCGCAAAGTAGAGATCACCATGGAAACCATGAGCTTGACGGAGCCCGTCCAGCAAGTGGAGGCAATGTAAGTAAGATGCATTTTGTTTTTGTTGCTTCTTGTGTTTGTGGGCCACGGTTTGGGGTTAATTATTGCACAAACTGCAAATAATCTGCCGAGGGGATCAACAGTAGATTAACAGTAGCCTTTGTTTTCCCTGAATAAACACACACAGCTCAAAGCAAGCAAACTGCACTGACGTATGTAAGATGAATATTTTCTCTGTAGAACTGATTCTGATTGCTCCATTCATTTCTGGGTCACACACTGCACAGCAGGATGTCGCCGTTTAGACACTCAGATATCATCACTGATTTCATCGTAGCCCCCTTACAGCTGTGTCTAATTTCCTATAATGTATAATCTCATATCATTATGTATAATTTCCCCAAGCTTGCGTCAGTATGTCTAAAGACTGGAGGATTTACATTTACGGTGCGATCTCCGGTGGAACTGGGAAATTGAATCACACTCCAACTCCCGCTTTCTGCTTTGTGCGTCGATGATTGCCGTTGCCTCCTGCAGTGACTAAGTTTGAACACCAGATGGCAGTAGAGAACCGTCAAAGTCGCCGCTGTCACTTGCGGTTTTTTTCCTCCGAGAATTAAGTGAAACATTGACTGTTGACTCACACAGGCTAAATCATGCACACTAATCGCGCTAATCCCATAATAAAGACAATCAGATGGGATTTCGAAAATGAACTGCTAATGCAACAAAATGAAAGCAGTCAAATATGACGTGATTGGCGCGTGTGGTAAACAACAGTGCTCTTAGTGTCGCATTTGAGCCCATGCTAAATGCGCTCCCCAAATTCTTAAGGTGCAGTTTAATAAAGCACAGGGCGGTTGTGCAATTGGAGCATTTAATGCGACTGCCTTCTAATTAGCAATTGGAGACGATTGCCTCAGCCATTCCAGATATGGGCTGTTTTGGCTCCAGGCTAGTTCAGTCATTGTGCACAACTCCGCCCCCTGGCCGCCTGTCTCCACATTACTTAGTTATCGATCACTGGGCAAGCGCAAGATGTGCCCAGTCTCCATGCATCACCTAAATGACTCCAGCGGCGTTATTGAGCTGGCGGTTGTTCGAATTCAGAGCGGCAACGCCTTATCAGCAATCAACCAGGCTGAATCGTTTGATAGTTAATCGAGCCGGAGCTCGCGCACACACGCGCTCACACACAAACGCGCGGGCACAAGCGTGCTCGTGCCAGACGCTAATGGCGTCTGGCTCCTATTAAGCAGAATTAAAGTGGCGAGACGGGGAGAGAGGTTTGTAGCAGGCTCTGTCACTTTGTGGGCCGTGCTGCCGGGATCCACGAACACGGCTGGCTTAAAGCCATTCGGCATTATAGTCTCAAACGATCGGTCCAAATCAGCGGCGGGGCACCTGGGCTAGAAGTCTTTTGTAAAGTTAAGTAATAGACCTGGGTGAAACCCAAAAGCGTGAGCCGTCTGTGAAAGCGCAGATGAGAAATTATAAATGTCCTGGACAAAGTGTTATTAAATAGATTTTAATCCATTTTTGTCAGCTCTGCTGGCCACTCAGAGGAGTGGAGGAGGAGATTTAGTGGATCTGGGAAAGCGTGCGTGTGTGCGTGTGTGTGTGTGCTGGCTTTGTCCCCTTTGTCCCCTCCTCACTCTCATCTCGCCCAAGTCCACTTTCTGTACCCCACCTACCTACCACCCAACCCCCCTTCTTGCCGCCCCCACACCAGCCTTTCCATTAGGTGAATTACACTCGGAGGAGAGGACATTTTAATGGAGCCCCTCAGTCCTCTTCATTATACACACGCTTAACACTCTCATTAGGTCGTGCAGTTATTCACCGGCAGCTGTAGGCGGGCGCTGACCTGAGCGCCGTCCTGTGGACCAACCAACGCCGAAGACGATTACAGCACCGCCAACACCACCAGGTTCCCCCCAAAAATAAAAATACAGCCATTTCCATTTTCCATTAGGCCGTGAAGTGAGTTTAATGAAATAAATGATGTATTACACTTCCCCCAAAATTCCAGGCTTTGATGGTAAAATTATACACACTATTAACAGAACAGATGGTGTCAGCGTGTTTGCCCGGAAGATGGCAGCTGGAACCCGAGCAGGGCCGCATTCAGAGGAGTCAATCAGGCCGATTGGAACTATTTTTTCCCCTTCCACTCTCCAAAAGGGTTTATTCTGGGAAGTAACGGGAGGCAGGGCTCGGTTTGAATTGGGCTTCATACCAATCAGTGAGAGTGAGTGTGTGCGAGTGTGTGTGTGTGTATGCACGTCGGGGTGTGGGCGTGCAGTCAGAGTGACATCGGCGCCGCCTGTCGCAGGTTTGCAGTGGTGGGAAGAGCTTTGGGGAAATGTCAGAATTAGTGGAAAATGTAGTCAAAGAAAGGGGGTGCAGTGTGTGTGTGTGTCTGATAATGATAGGTTAAAACTTAGTGGCAATCGCAGCGCCACCATCAGGCCAGTGGGCACCAAGATTTCTCAATCGCAGAAATGAGACGGAGAAGATTTGGATGAAAAAAGGGATGCAAAGCGAGCGGCACGCTGTATGAGCAAGACAGGGAAGGAAGGACAAGAGGAGGAGGGCAGGGAGGAGAGTGTGTGCGCGTGCGTGTGTGTGTGCGTGTGTGTGGGGGGGCGGGTGAGTTCAGGTAAGAACAGCAGCTCGCAAATGTTCTCTCCTCTCGGCGCCCACTCAGCCGAGACCTTCCACCCGAGACGCTTTCTTCCTGTCTTGAGTGTCAAGAACGGCTTCCTGCAGGCACACTCTTCTGCAAAGAGGCTCTCCAGCAGGCACGCACACACACACACACGCACACGCAGGAAGACAGAACGCCTGGCAAATCAGCTGGTGGACGGAGCCAGCTTGCTCAGAGGGGGGCTCGCTTGGAGACGGGAGGGATTGTTGGTTGTGGGTCGTCTGCCTGTGGCCGCTCCCGCTCGTGGGCTTAGCATCGTGTGCCACATAAACGGAGAGTAGAGTGGAGGAGAGGAGAGGAGAAGAGAGGAGAGGAGAGGAACGAAGACGCCCGTAACAGCCTCTGTCTGGAAATGGTGCGTTTGGTCCTCGAACAGAAGTGGAGTTGTGCCCTGTTGTGGAGGGTCGATCGGTTCTTGATGACAGTTTTTCTGTTTTTCTGTTGAGACACAAGGAGGCGTCATCATTGGTTGTCTCGCGTGGTGCTTGTTATGTTTTCCTCCGGATAGTTTTCTTTTAAAACCGTCTCCGTTTTTGCTCTGCAATCCACCCTGGCTGGATCAGAAGAACTCCTCCGCACGTCTGAGCGAGGAGGGGAGCCGGGCCGATGGCGGCCGGCACTGAGCCACTGTTACTAACCGCGTCAGCCAAAAAGGACGGACGTCTGCAGCTCGCTCTGCACCGATGATTAGGCGTGCGTGATAATACGCACCTTCGTCTCGGTGTCCACCAAATGGCTCAAACTGGCTTTAGATTCAGGGAGACAATTTTCATTGAGCGGCTTCGCGGCTTCTCTTCGTGTCGGGGTAATTTGCATTCATTTGCACCCGCTGCATATCATTGATTTGGCTGAGAACTGATGTGCCAATCACACACTCACTCACACACACAATTCCTGACAGCTCGCTTTGCCTCACAGAGCAACTTGGCCCCATATGACAAAAATTCAATGATACTTTATAGGGTCTCTGTTTAAAAGGTGTGTGTGTGTGTGTGTGTCTTTTCAGCCCTGTGCACGGAGAGTTGGTAAAAGAGAAGTATTCATACGTGGACCAGCTGCCAGTGTCTGAGATCATCCATCAGGTAAGGTGCACGCGCACACACACATACACACAAACACACACAGTTTTGAGGGTGAGTCAGAGGACACAGGGTTTGGAAAGACGTCACATGACACAGGCGGGTTCAATCCCAGGCTGTTCCTAAAAGAGGACAATGTCAACAAGGCACTAAATCCCACTAGGTGCCCTCCTGAGGACACACAAGCACACACATAATCACACGCATACGCACACACTCACACACACACACACGGAGTAGCCCTCTCAGTTGGTAAAGCGCATTATACCCGCAGATGCGAGTTTAATTCATTCGGTGAACAAGCACAAAAGTCAATCTGCTTGTATCTCAAACTATTTTCTTATTTGAAATTACCAAAATAATTTCTGGCAATTTTTTCGACAATAGTCTGTTTTTGTCACAGTTAAACACTTATTGACAAACATAGCCTTTCCCCCAACAACCACAGCAAAACATGTCCTTCTGTTGCCCTAACATTCGCACTAGATGCTTCACCATGCCTCACCACTGAGTGGATGTTGGTTCCCTTCTTAAAGTTATCAAATCACCCATGACAAGCCATGAATAATTTTTCTCATGCTGAAGTTCCTGTTTCTTGTAGTTTCAAGTCATCATAGACCGTCCCAAACACCGACCAAGAGACGGCTCATATCTCAAAAAACTCATGATTAGTTGCTCATACTTGAAGGTACTGCTGTACTTTGCTGAGTTCAATCCCAACCCCCCTCCACACTTCACACAAACACGCACAGATATATACACACACACACAAACACACACTTGAGTGAGTAACAATGCCACGCTGACATAATGTGTCTTAACCTGATGAGTGGTATTCCCACTAAACAGAGTGGAAGTGAGGAAGAGGAAGTGCAGGAAGAGTGGGATGGGGAATGGGCAGAGAGAGGGCATTTCCTCTGGGAACCCAAATCCATTTTCCGCACGCGCTCCTCTGGTCACACTGGGGAGGAACACAACGCTCTGTTAATTAATTTTCAATGGAAGTGAACCCACAGAGAGAGAGAGAGAAACAGATAGAGAGAGAGAGTGTGGGAGACAGAAAGACAGGGGAAAAGAAGCCTGTCGGGAGAATGAAAGACGAGAAAGAAAGACAAAGAGGGGGAGAGAGTCTGTGTGTCTCCGTCTCATCCTCTAATCACGTCCTCGAAAAGTGTGGACCACTGCCACCTGACGGCATGGGAAGAGCGATAACGGCCCTGCTGGTTCCGATTCCCAGCCTCAGAGGTGGCTGGAATCTGAATTCACTTCGCTTTCCCTGCAGTCCTCTTTTGGCACCCGTTGCGTGCTCATCACCGAGCCGTGCGTGTGTGTGGCCGCATGTCTAGGGGTGTGTGCGCGTCACCTCTCGCCACCCTTTTCTCACACATCAGCACAGGCCCATGTTTACCTGCACATATACCCACAAACATCCATTTCTCTGCTTGGTTTCCATGGCAATGGCAGTTGGCGTGAAATCCAAACACCTCATGGTCACGGCGGGGGATTGAA